>JAJJLU010000528.1:0-33770 GCA_023807065.1 Isotricha intestinalis | reverse complement strand
CCCAATCCCCAATCCCCAATCCCCAATCCCCATGTATATATTTTTATTTGATTAAATATTTAATCATAATTATAATGAATATATTAATCATTATAAACAAAAAAATTAAAACAAATTTACCTTATTAAAATAATTAAACTTAAAATCCTAAAAGATTCAAATTAACGTTAATTAAATTTTTTAAAAAAATTTAAAAAAATATAATTTTCAAAAAAACCAGGAGTAGAAAATAATTAGAGTAAAATTGATTAAAACAAAGTAGTAATAAAGGATAAATCAGAAGATTTATCAATTCTATAAGAAGAGGGATAAATCATTAGTTAAACATAATAAAAATAAAAAAATGAAGGAACAAGGTGTTTAAAAAAAGATGAAAGAATGCCATTTATATTTGAATGGAAAGTAGGAGGAAATAAAATAATAATAACATGAAATTTTTTATCTAAATGGACAATATTTATTGAAATGGTTAAACATCCATAAAATGTTTTTTTGTATTTTAATATTATTTATCTAAAGAAATACGTCAATTTAAATTTGTTGTTGGTATTATTTTTAAATATTCAAATATGGTAACAGTCATATTAGAACTAATAGAGGAAGCAAATTCTTTTTTTTTGGGAGGAGCTTTTATTCTACCCAAAAAATTTTATTTTCAAAAACAAATCGATTTTTATTTTTAATATAATTAATTTATTTAAAATGGGGAATGGAAATGATTTAGATGAAATGTAATCTCAAATAAATAAAGAATTTGTACAAATGGATAACAATTAAAAATTTTGAAGGAAATAGAAAAAAATTAATTAATTTAATGTAATAATAAATGATGATAAAAGTGTTATTGTTAATATCATTAATGATATTGAAGATAAGGAAGAAGAAAATAATTTAGGAGATTATAATTTAACAGAGGTTAATTCATTATCTGAATATATAAATATTTCAGATAATTATTTATTTTATTATTAATTAATGAATAAACTAAAAATTAAAGAATATAACAATTAAATTTGAAAAATAAGGATGTTTTTAATTCTTCAAAAATTCAAGGTGGATATTTTATTTCGATAATGGAATTAATACTTAGGTAATTACTGAGAATTTCAAAGATAAATGTTATTCAACCAATGAAAAAATGAAATATCAGGAAGTAAGACTTTTAATAGAAGAATATAAAATATTGGATGAGTGAAAATAATAATCAAAATATTCTCAAATAAATAAAGATAACAATAATAACTTTCTGCTTTTTGGTTTTTAAAAAAAAATTTAAAATTTAATAAAGTTTATTGTTTATAATTAGAATCTAAAAATTTATTTAATTGATTTACAACATAAATAAATATTTTTTATCTGATATTAATGATAATTAGATTAGTTATCGATTTTTTTTGAAAAAATAAGATATCTTTAAATCATAATTTTTGATATATAAATTGATAAATAAAATTTCAAATAAAAATAAATTATATCATTCATTTTAAGAGAAATCATAATAATTATTATTCATAAAAATGATTAATTAATTAAAAATAATTGAAATGAATCTTTGATCTAAATTTAATAATAAAAAATATAAATGAAAAAAACTTCATTATTTATCTTATTAATATTATTAACATTTTCCCTTTCACAATCTAACTTTAAAATACATTTCCAATCTAAACAAGCATATATAGGAATAAGAGAAACAGATAAAATTTATGATTACATATCTAATAAAATGAATTTTTCAAAAGACAGAAAGGAAAAAATTAAAAAGGATTTAGAGGATCTAGAATATTGTCAGAAGCATGATGAAAGCTCTTATAGTTATATACCAACCCCAAATAAATTAAGAGAATTTAAAATAAATTCCTATCGTTTAGAAGCAGAACATTTAAAAATAAATAAAAAATATGTTATTTATTTAGTATATATTGCTGATGCTATTATTGAAAAACCACCTAAATATGAACGTAAATGTAAAAGTGGATTTTTAGGTATAGGAAAAAAATGTACAAATGTTGAAGTTGCTCAAAAGTTGACTAAAAATGAACAGGAAGAAATTCAAAAAGAAATAACTAATAAAATGACTATTGATGCTTTTATTGATTTACCTAATTTACCTAAAGAAGATTATGAACAATATAAACAAATGTTAAGTTTCAAATTTCCTAATAATAAAAATTTGAAATAGATTGCTTTTAATCTAATTTTAATTTTGAATTGATAAATCTTTTTTTAAATTTTTTGATAAATATTTCAATTTTTAAAAAAAAATTATATTTATAATAAATTATCATAATAATATTTAATTTGTCAACAACAGCTTTTGATAATATTTTTTTGAAAAGTATTATCATTATTTTCTTCATGAAATAATAATCTTAATAATTTTTCCATATAGATAAATTTATTAAACAATAATTATTATAATTTATAAATATATAAAACAACTATCAAGAAAAAAGAAAATTGATAATATTATGTTTTCTCTTTAAAATATAAATAAATTTCCTTCTTAAATTTTATTTTCAAATGTTATTAACTTAAAATTAAATAATGAAAAAAGTCTAAAAAATTTTATAAAAAAAATCGATTATTTCATATTTTTTTATCATAAACAAAGAAAAATAATAAAAATGAAAAAAATATCTTTATTAACCTTATTGGGGATTGGGAACATTTTTAAATGATTTAAATCTTTTTTCATTTAATATATTTAATTATTATATTTATGAATTATCTTTTTAGTTATTTCAGATTTATAGAAATATTTTTAAATTGATTTCCTTGATGTGATTAATTATTTCTTCATTTTTATCATATTTTCCAAAATTTCCAACATATTTAAATAATTATATTACTCCTATACAAAGAAAATATCTTAGATAAAAATGTAAAAACCAATCCAATAGAAATTTACTAAAAAAGATAAAAAAACCAAATATTTCTTTTTTTGTAAATGTTTTATCATGACTATATTTTTATGATATATTCATTGAATTTATAAATATACATATTACCATCATTTATTAAATAAATTCTTTTTACTTCTTTATTTTTCTTTCTATTTTTTTCATTTCTATTTTACCATTTTAAAACAATTAAAAAGTAGAGTATTAAAATAAACAAAAAAGAAAATTTTTTTTTTGAAATTTTAAAATTTGAAATTAAAATAAAAAATTAATAAATATGTCTCAGAATAAAAATTATTACTCAAAAAGAAATAATAGATTAACAAAAAAGGAATTTAATAAAAAAAATAATATAAGAAGTAATTCATATTCTTCGAGATATATAAATATGTATTTAACAAAAGAAATGGATATTACTCCAAAACATAAGAAAAATATTTCAAATAATAAATATGATTATAAACAAATAGAAGATGATTATTATAATATTTCTAGAATAAAAAATACAGAAATTTGTCGTTATAATGATTCTTCTCCTAATAATAATGAACATCAAGATATTGTTAATATATTTAAAACTGATAATACTAAATTAAAAAAAGATAATAATGATATTAAAAAAGAAAAAGATCAAATATTATTTTTTGAAAAAAAAGGAGATAATAATTTTATTATATCAACAAAGGAAAAAGAAGGAAATAAAAAAAATCAAATTTCACAAAAAATAATTGCTAAATATTCTTTCTTAAATAAAACTTGGATTTTAATACAAGAAATATTTGATAATTCTATAATAAATTTATTTTGGACTGAAGTAAATGAAAATATTTTAAAGCAATATAAATTAAGATTAAAAAATAAAGAAATAAAAGATTTAAATGAAAATGATATAAATATTGTTTTTAAAGATGATTATAAAGAAAAATATGAAAACCAAATAAAAAAATATAATGCTTTAAATATTCAAATGAATGAAGTTAATCAAAAATTTGAATATTTAAAAACAAAATTCAATCAAGTTGATAATCAAATGAAAGAAAGAGATACATTAATAAATATATTAAATGAAGAAAAAATTGATTTATTAAAAAAAATATCTGATAAAAATAATAATGAATTTACTTCAATAATAAATTCTTTACAAAAAGAAAATGATATTTTAAAAAATAAAAATTCAGTTCTTAAAAATAAAATAAAAAAAATTCCTTATTTAATAGAATTAGAAATTAAAAAATATACAGAGCAAGAAAAAAACAAATTTCATACAGAAAAAAATTTTAATAAAATAACAAAAGATTTAAAATTAAATTTAGATAATAGAAAAATAAATAATAAAATAATTAAAGAAGAAAACTTTCAAATTAATTGTAAATCTTCAGCTCAAAATTCATTATCAATAAATTATAAAGATGAAATTCAAAATTTAGAAGAAATATTAAATATAAAAGATAAAAAAATAAAGGTAATATATAAAAATTTAAAATTAATAAATGAAAGTTTAAAACAATCAGGTTATTATGATAATCCCAAAAATACAAAATTCCAAAATTTAATAAACCAAACATTAGAATTATAAATAAAAATAATATAAAAATAAAATCAATATAAATTATTCACCAAAAAAAATAAATAAAATAAAAAACAAAAATTATTTTAATCCCCAAATAATGGAAAAAAAAATAAATGAAAAAAGCAAATAAATTATATATTGTACGAGAAGAAAGAAAAGAGTAATTAGGAATGAAAAAATAAAAGAATATAAAAGAAAAAAAATAAATGGAAGAAATTAAAGAAATCAATAAAAAAAAGATGATATACAAAGAGAAAAAAAATTAATTAGAGAAGAAAGATTAAAAATTGATGAAGAAATGAGGAAAAAAAAGAAAAAAAATGAAATGAAGAAAAAAAGATGAAATTGAAAAAGTTAATAAAGATAATAATAATAAATAATAAAAAGAAAAAAAGAAAAAAAAATGATGATTATGAAATAGAAAAATGAAGTAATAATATAAATAATAAAACTGAAAATATAGAAAAAAAGACATTTGGTTATGTATAAGGAGAAGAAAAAGTAGAACAATCAATGACATTTAAATTAAGTCTTGAAGAAATATTAAAAAAAAGAAAAAAAAAAATGAATTACAACATAATATTATTAATTATGAAAATGAAGTAGCTGATAGAGAAAAAGATTTTAGGAGAATAAGTTGATATAGATGCTATTAAAGTTGATTCCATGAAAGAAGAAAGATTAAATATACTATTATTGTTCAAATGAAAAATTATATTGGAAAACAAATTAAAGATTATGAAGAAGGACTTAAAAAAATTAATGGAGAATTAATTATATATTTTATTATATAATTTTTGATATAATAAATATTAATAATGAATTTATAAATTTTTTAATCAGTAACATACATTCTTATATATTTTGGTTTAATAATTTCTTTTAATTAAAGAATAAATAAAGCAATAAATTATTTGATAATAAAAATAAGTTGCTAAAATTTAAAAGATTTTCATGTTAAACTTGGAAATTTTGTTTCAAAATATAATTATAAATTAAAATATTATTTAAACATTAAATTTTAAAAAATAATGTCTTTTGGAATAAATAAAAACAATTTAAAATTAAAGAATATATCTTTTATCTCTCCTATTACCCATACAAAAATAAATGTATCTAATTTAATAGCAGAGAGTCAGAGAATAACGACAACCTCAAATACAAAAAAAATTACAAAAACTCAATATAACAATTCAAAAGTTCAAATAAATTTAAATAAAGAAGCACAAGTAATAACAGATTTATATAGAAGTTATTCTACAAATAGACCTAATGTTACTCATATTAATTATAAAAATAATAATAAGAAGAATAATATATATAATAATAATAATAATAATGTTATAAATAAAAGTAATATAAATAAAAATAATTTTATTAAAAAATCTACTTCTCCTTCAACTTCAGCAATGTTAACTACATTTGCAAATTTCGCTACAAATTTAAATAAGAATAAAAAAGGACATTCAAATTATCATCATTATGTAGGAATTAAATATAATAATATTAATTATAAAAGAAATCCAAAATCAAATATAGAAATAAGAAACATAAAAAGAACCAGTATTACAAATAATAATAGTTTAACAAATATAAATAATACAAGTAATAATAATAATAATAATTTAATAAAATCTTCTAATTCATATATAAATCAAACACAAATTAATTTAACAACAGAAAAAAAAAAGAAAAAATCAAATAAAAAAATAAATGAACCAAGGAATTTTTCAAATGATAATATTAATAAAAATAATAAAAATAATAATTTTAGTTCTCCTTTAAGTCCAACAGAACATCCAAAAAATATTCATGTTTATGTTCATCAAATATATAAAAGAGTTGATAATAATAATAATAAAAACATAAGAGGTAATAATAAAAAAAATATAAATAAAAATAATATTCAAACTCAAAGTCATCAAAGCGAAAATTCTCAAAATGCAATTACAACAAGTCAAAGTTCAATTGGTAAAAAGAAAATTAAAAATTCTATTAATTCAAGTAAAAATGAAGGAGATATTAAACAAAGTAGTAATGTAATTAATAATAATATAGAAAATATTAAAAATAATATGTTTAATATGAATATTGATACTCCTGAAGAACTTCATTTTTTTTATATTAATATTTTACAAAATGGTAAACAGCTTGAGGGTAAATTTGAAATTACAAATTCTATTACTCCTTAAATAAAAATAAAAAAATATTTTATCAAAGTGTTTTTAATTTTTTTTATATATTTATTGTGAAATTGAACTTTTTTTATTTTTTTTTTTATATGAATATATTGCAAGATTATTATATTTTAAAATAAAGAATTTAAATTAAATCATTAAATATATAATTTAAAATTGCTATTTGTTAAGATTTTAAAAACTTAATTGAAAACATTGGTGATAAATCATAATGAATTTTAATATATATATTAATCTTTATTATAAATGAAAAACTTTGAAATAATTTAATAAAGATTTTATAGGGTTATTATTTTTCTTTATGAGAAAAATAAAAAAGATTTAGTTTAATGATATTAAATAAATATTTTAAAAAAACAACAAATAATATTTTAAAATGTAGATAATATTTAAATATAATTTAGATAATATATTCTTTGGTTTTCTTCAAAAGAGTCAATAAATTTTTATATAATTGAATAATATAATTTTTCATTTTTGTTTCTTTATCTCCCATTAAATTTAAGGACTGAATTATTTGAATAATCTTTGGAATTCCACATTCATAAATTTCTGTTTTCTCATTTGAAAATTATTCATTTAATTCTTTAAACTATATTTTTACATAAATGAAGAAAAGATAAAATGAAAATCTTAGTTTATTTGTAATTTAGAGTAAATAAAAGAAATGAATTCTAATGAAAAAGAAATAAACAAAAATTTTATTCAGATAAATTAATTATGTATTCAATTGATTTTGTTTAAGTTATTTATCTTGGATGTATTTTAGTTTTTATTTCCCTTTCAAAAAATTATTTTATTGTTTAAATAAATTTTAAATTTAAAATATAATCCTTAAAATATATATAAATAATTGGAAAAGAATAAAATTAAATGATATAAAAGATTTGTTTAATTTTTAAAAGTTTGATTAATTTTTTTTTCAAATTCTCCAAATAAATCATCATATTTTTTTAATAAATTTAAACATCTATCTCTTAAAGTATCTAATTTTTGATTTAAATTTAAATTTTTACAACTTTTAGAATGATTTTCTGCAGTTGTAGAAGAAGAATCAATAGTAATATGATTACTAATTTTATTTATATGTTTTTTCATTTTAAAAGATGAAAAATTAGTACATATTGAATTTTGGCATTTATATATCAAATTCTTTCTAAACATTTTAACATTTGTTCTAGGAATGTTATTTTTTCTTTTTGAATTTGTAGGAGAATTTATTATACGATTTTTCTTATTTTTTTCTTTATAAGAATGAAGAGTGTTTTCTTTATTTGGAGTTTTGTTTATTGAATAATAACATTTCAAATTCATTGTTTCAGGAGTATTTTGATATATTTTTTTATTATTTTTTCTTGAAGTTCTTTTACTAGTTGAAAGGGTGTTTCCTTTAGTTGAATTTAATATACTTTCTGAAATCAATTTTCTGAATTCTTTAAAGTGTAAATTATTCATTTTTAAATTATATTCAAATTAAAAATTTATTCAATTTTTTTTAAAAATATTTTACAAAAAAAAATACTGGAAAAAATATTCCAAAATAAAAAAGCAGGAAAAATATATTTCAAATTATTTTTTTAAATTATATTAATACAATATATAATTTAAAGTTAAATATATTATTTATTATTTTATTACTTTTTTAGTTTCTTTTCTCATTCTTGATACATTAGAACCTTTAAAAACTAAAAAACATTTAGGATTTATTTCATTATTAATATTATAACAACTATTAATAATATCATTACTTTGATTACTACTCTTTTTACATTTATTATTTATATTTAAATTAATCAAAGAGGAATTAACAACAGGATGTTTATTATTACTAACATTTTGGTAATTAATATTAATATAATTATTATTTAGTTTTGTAAATTCTTTTAGATCCTCAAAAGTTGTATTACTACTTGGACTGAGACCAATACTACTGCATTGAGAAAATGAAGGAGAATTTATTCTAATAAAACTTTTTCTTTTAATATGTTTTTCATAATTATTATCAAAACTATTGTTTATATTAAATTCACTATTTATACTAAAAGCATTTAAAAAATTTGAATCATCATAATTTTCTTTTGGATTTTTTTTTGTTGAATTTATTTTTCCTAACCAACTTCTAATTGTTTTCAAATTTTTATTATATTTTTGAAAATATGAATTTTTTTCTTTGTAATTTTCTTGACTTTGATTATGTCTTTTAATGAAATTTTGATATTTAACTTGAGGTGGAGTAGGAATAAATAATTTAAACTCTTTATTATAAAATTTATAAAATCCATATAATATTCCAAATATAATATTTTCGTTTTGAGAAATTAATTCTTTAATCAAATTAATATATGGTTTTACATAATTAAAAAGTTTATGATTATTAAAAATATAATTAAAGATTTTATGTATATTTAATTTTTTTTGATTATCAGTATTTGGTTCTTTAATAATTCCTTTAATTATATTATTATAAGAATATTTATTAATAATATCACAAAATAAAACTCCATTATGAGATAAATATATTATTGAAGAATCTGTTAAATTTTTTGTATATAATTTTAAAGAATTTAACCAATCTTTAATTTTATTTTTTATAGCATTTGGTATTTTAGGAATAAAATTTTCTTCTTCTGTATCATTGTTAAATAATTTATTAATATTAAAATTAGCTTTTTTATTAATTAAAGGATTAAATTTAATAAATTTTTCAACTTTTGAATTTAATGATATATGAAGAATTGGTTTAGTAGGACGACAAATATTATAATAACTGAAATTTTCATTAACATTAAAATTTTTAGAAATTAAACCAATAGTAATATTTACTTTAGATAATAATTTTTTTTCAGTTTCATCATTACTTTCAGAATTAATATTATTTAAATTATCTTTTTTTGAAGGAATAGAATTTAAATTTGTACTTTGAGATACATTTTTTTTTTCTAAACTTTCAGAAACTTTTGATTTATTATTACTTCCTTGATTTGAATTACTTTTTAATGAATTATTTTTCGAATAATTATTTGGAGATATTGATAATATAATATTATGAGTTGGAGATAAAGAAGATGAAATATTTTTTTTTTTTTCATTTTCTTTAATTTGAGGCGATAATAAAACATTTAATAAATTATTATTATTAATTTTATTAGAAAAATTTTGATTAACATTTTCAAATTTTTTCCTTCTTTTTTGTTTTATTTCATATTTTAACAATTCATCTTTTTTATTATTGTTTTTATAATTTTGAAGAAATTTATTTTCATATTTATAATTATTATTATTATTATCCTTGTTTATATTATTTAAATTTTCATTTTGAGTTTTTGATGAATCTTTCATTTTAATTTGTTCATTATTTAAACCATATTTATCATAAACACTTTTTAATAATTCTAAAAAAGAAATTAATTCACTTTTATCTTTAAAAATTTCTTTATTATTATTAAAAAAATAATTTATTTTTTGACGGTGAAAATGATTAAAATTATTTTCTTTATTTAACTCCATTAAAGAAGTTAAAACTAAATTTACTTTTTCCTCTTTAGTTAATCTATTATCAGGATTAAAATCCTTTATTCCAAAAAAATTCAAAAAATTTTTTAATATTTCAATAAAAATAATTCCAGTTTCAATGACATCAGAACAAAATAAATTTTCTAATAATAAACAGTGAGGTTCTGCTATTGTATTTATCCAATTAATTAATATTTGTTCTATATTTAAACTTGGTGTTGAATCATTATTTTTTAAATTATTTATTGCCTTTGGTGTTAAAGTGTGATTTTTTTTTCTTAAAAACAAATCTGCCATTCTTTAATTGAATTTTTATTGGTATTTAAAATAAAAAAATTAAAAATAAAGATTATTTAATATACATTTAATAATAATAATAAAAATATTTTTTAGTTTTATGTGTTTGTTTATTTTTTAAGAAAATAAACTTTTTAACTTATTTAATCCTATTAATGAGAAAAGTTTATCACTAAAATTTTCTTCTTCTTCTTTTTCATTATTTAATATAATAGATTGAGTATAATGAATATCATCGAATATATTATCATTGCTATTTTTATTTTCATCATTAAATTTTGATTTTAAAATACAAATTGTATTTTCATTTAAATCAATAAATATTTCAATATTATTTTTATTGATTGCATATTTATAAAATTCTTGAAAATCATTATTATTATCTATTAATATATAATCATTATCTTCATCTTTATAACTGATAATAATATTTTTCTTACATTCTTCAACCGTTGTTTGAATTTGATAACTTATATTTTCCAATAATGTTTTATAAGAATCTGGAAAATATATATTTTTTTTTTCACCATAAAAATTAAGAATTAATTGTTGTTTTGAAGACATATTTATATGATATAAAATAATTATTTTCTTATATATTTTTAACTACATATTACTTAATAACACATCTTTAATAAATAAAAAAAAAGAATAAAATTATTTAAAACAAATTATTTAAAAAAAAATCACAAATGGCAATTTTCCTATATTTCCTTTTATTTCTCTTAAAAAAAATTCAAAATATAAATTACTTAAAATTATCTTTTGAAAGAAATTTAACATCATTAACAACAGAAAACATAATGCAAAAAATATATAATAATGACATATATACAAATATAAAAATAGGTTCTCATTCACAAGAAATACCAATTACATATAAAATGAATTCATTTCCTTTTTATATTATAAGTTCAGATTCACAATCAAAAACAAATAAAGTTTATGATTATCAAAAAAGTAAATCTTTTACAAAATTTACAAATGATTCAAAAATAAACTTTGAAGGAGAAGAATTCTTAATTGCAAATACTGCATCAGATACAATTTCTTTACCATATACTAATTTTAAAAATTTAGATAAATTCCAATTTTTAATTACTTCTAAATTAAATGATCAATTTATAATAAATGAAGGTGGTACTTTTGGTTTATTTATTGATAGTGCAAAAGAAAGTTATGAAAATATAGATTTTGTATCTCAATTAAAAAAAAGAAAATTAATTGATGGATATTCTTTTTATTTTAAATTTCCTAATAAAAATAAAGATAAAGGAGAAATTATTATTGGAGCAAGACCAGATCAAATTGATCAAAAAAATTATAATTATTCTCATTTTAAAACTGAGAATTGTGAATTTGAAGTTTTAAAACAATTTTGGTCTTTAAGATTTGATATAGTTAAATATAATAATAATACTTTTTTAAGTGATAATATTTATTTTCAAATTGAAAAAGGTGTTATTGTTGCTCCAAGAGAAATTAAAGTGATTATGAAAAATAAATTTTTTAATAATTTTGATTGTAGTGAAAATAATTTTCAATCAAATGATTTAGGAACAGAATATAATTTTATTTCTTGTAAAGATAATATTAAAATTGAAAAATTTGGTAATTTAACTTTTTATCATAAAAAATTAAATAGTACTTTTATTTTAAATCATGAAGATTTATTTTATTATTTTAAAGGAAGATATTATTTTTTAGTTGTTTTTCATAATGAAGATATTTCTAATTATTGGATTTTTGGTTCTCCTTTTTTTAAAAAATATGAAATTATTTTTGATAAAGATAAAGGAACCATTGGAGTTTATGATAATATTAATAAATATTCAAGTTTTGATTGGAAAATACTTATTATTATATTTCTAATCTTTTTGAGTGGAGGACTTGTTTTTTATATTATTTTTTATTTATTCAAGAAGAAAAGAAAAATAAGGGCCAATGAATTAGAAGATAATTATGAATATATTTCTCAATAATCATAAATATATATTTTTTTATTTAATTTAAATTTATGACCACCTTAAATATTTATTTAATATAAAAAAAGATTATAAATATTAAACAATATAAATATGTGAAAATTGAAATAAAATTTTGAAAAAAATAAAAAAAAATTAAGAAAAAAATATATTTTTAATAATCCAAATTTACCATCTCATCATTACCATACTTATTAAAATTCTATTTTTATTTTTATATAACCAATTGACTCCTCCTTCTTGTCCTCTAATAATTTTATTAATTAAATATAATATTAAACAACATATTACATATTATAAAAAAATGTTTATTAAAGCTCAATATTGTGAAATATTTAATCAATATTATTTTATTTATATTATAATTATTTAAATTATATTCCTTCAATCATCTTATATTAATCTATTTTTAAAAATATACTGTATCAACATATATTAAAAGAATAATTGTTTTATAAAACTTTCAAAAACTAATAATAAATTAATTTATTAAATATGTTATTTTCTGATAATTGAACTAATTCACATGATAATGTTTGAACAAGTCAAGATTCAGAAGCTAATTATTGTCTTTTCAAATGAAGTATTATAATTTTAATTAAAATATAAACCAGGTTACCTCTAATTTAATCTAATCTCAAGTTTAACATTTCTTTTGGAAATATTTATTTTTTTTAAGAAATTCAATCTTCAAAATCTTTTTTTATATACTTACATTAAAAAATATATATTTATATAAATGAAATCAATGATATTAGATAATGTATCAATTCAAAAACAATATCAAAAATATTTAATTAAATTATCATCTGATTTAGACTTAATTAATATATTAATAGAAAAAGATAATAGAATTTAATTTTAATTTAGAAGATTTACATAATCATAAATTATTAATGTCAAGTTTAACAACTCAAGAAATTATTGAATTTATTATTGGATTAATTGATATAAATAAAATAGAAATTAAAGAAGAAAATATGAATTTAAAATTTATTTTAATTTCTACTTTACCAAATCATTCTAATGTTGAATTAAATTTACAAAACAAAAATATAATATCAAATGAAATGATAGAAAAATTATTAAAAGAATTAGAAAATATAAAGAAAGAAAATAAAGAATTAAAGGATAGTATTGGTCAATTAAATAAAAGAATAGAAAAAATAGAAAATAATAATAAAATAAAAGAAATAGATAATAGAATTGAAAAATTAGAAGGATTCCATTATATGAAAGATAAACATAAAATTCAATTAAAAAGTTCTAATTTAAAAAATATTAATTCAATTCATTGTCATAATAATTCTATTACTTCAGTATCTATTTTTCCTTCAGGAAATAATATTTCTACTTCTTATGATAAATCAATTATAATTTATGATATTCATTTTAATATTTTAAAAATATTCAAAATGCACATGATAGAAGTATTAATTGTGTTGAAATTAAAGATGAAAATAATTTTATTACTTGTTCTTCTGATAATAGTATAAAATTATGGATTAAAAATAATAATGAATTTAAAATTAATAAAATTATTGAAAATGCTCATGATGGTTCAATAAGAAAAGTAATATATTGTTCAAATAATAATTTAATTTCATGTTCAAGGGATAAAACAATTAAAATATGGAAAGAAAATAATAATTATGAAAATATTAAAATATTAAAACATTCTGATTGTATAAATTCATTATTATTATTAGAAGATAAAAATATTTTAATATCTTCTGGATGGGATGGAACTAAATTATGGGAATTATAATGAAATAAATAATATTAATTTAATTAAAGTATTTAAAGAAACAAGTTGTGGATGGAATCAAGGATTATGTAGACTTAATCATGATATAATTATTGTTAAAGATAAAGAAACTAATTCATTAAAATTAATTTCAATATCTAAAAATGAAATAATTAAAACAATTAATAATCCATTTGAGTGCTGGGGAATAAGTTTAATTGAAGATAAAGGAATATTTTTAGTTGGAGGAAAAAGTAACGATATAAGAATATATAGAAATGATAATTATGAATGCATTCAAGAAATTAAAGATGCTCATAATAATTATATTGGAGGTTTTATTCAATTAAAAGATGGATCAATTGCATCATTTTCTGATGATGAATCAATAAAAATATGGAGTTTTTAAAATAATATTTTTTTCTTTATTTTTTTTGATTAATATTAAAAAATCTTTCTTTAGTATATTTAATAATAAGAGTTTAAATAAAATTAAATATTACATATCCATTTTTAATTTATTTATTTAATTCAATAATACTACTAATATTGCCATATTTGAAATTTTTATCATCAGAACATATTTTGAATTTATATTTTTTTTTAATGAATATCATATAGTATTTCATGTTATTTGTTATCAAATAATTTTTATCAAAGATGTTTATTGAATAAATTGAAATAAAATTTTCACCTTAAAGTCAGAAAAATGGTTAATTGAATCCTAAAGAATTTCTATTTATAATTAGGTATTATATTTCTATCTTAAATTACTATAAAGGTATTAAAAAAATCATATACTATTATTAATTTAATTTTATATTCTCATATATTCGATTAGGAATTATTTATGTTATTGTTTTTATAAGATAATATATATGTTGAATTTTGTTTAATTCTTTTTTTTAAACATATTATTTCTGAATGTTCTATATTTTTAAATTATTCAAACTGAAAAAAATTAATTGACTTTAATTCATTTTTTTTCTCTATTAAATTATTTTTTTGCTTGACAAATTTTAAATTTAACAATCAATTTTTTTGAATTAATTGTTTCTATATTAAATGATAAATAATGAATAATAAAAGTTTATTAAATTTTCTTATTTTTATTACACATCAATACATAAAATAATAATTTTAAAAAATTAATAAAATTAATAACAATCCTAAATAATTCAAAACTTTCACATTTAAAAAAATAAACTAAAAATTCTTTTTGTAAAAAAAAATGAAAACATCCAAAACTCTTTTAAAAGAAGAATATCAATTTGATATGCTTCAAAAATCAAATAGAAATCCAAATCAAGATAATCATAAGTTTCAATTTAATTATATAGATAATAAAAACAATCAAAATATAGAAGAACCAAGAAAAAGAGAATCTAAATTATCAGTAGCAAATAAATATATAACAGGATTAGTAAATGAATTAAAGCAATCAATAACATTAAATGGTTTTGATGATAATATATTTAAGCCCAGATTAAGTTTAAATAAACAAAAAAGAAGATCAAAAAGAATTTCTCTTTTAAAACAACAATTAGGTAAAAATTATAAAAATACTAATTCTTTAACAAATAGTAATATTACACGTACAAATTCTTTAAAAAATGGGAATTTTAATTCTTCCAATTTAAAAAATAATCATCTTAAAACACAATATAAAAATATAACATTTAAAACAACATTGACTACTACATCAAATAATAAAGATAGAAGTAATTCAATATCAAGTAATAAAGATTTATCTCCGTTTAATAAAAATATATTACTAAATATTCCTTTTTATAAGAAGAAATCAAATAATAATTTCAATTTACATAAAAGTACTACAATGATGTCATATGATGGTGATTTCAATAATCAAATTAATATAAAAAGTTCAATTCAAAAATCACAAAAAGGAAAAAATAAGTTAACTCGTGTTAAAACTATAAATTCAAAAATTAATAAAGTCGTTAAATTTGATATTCCAGAAAAAAAAGAAAAAAAAAATAAGAATAAAAGAAGATGGAGTGAACAAGAATTAAAAAAATATAAATTTAAAAAAAAAGATATAAGCGAAGGTTTATTTTCTTTTTTTTTAAGACCAGAATATTTTGAAGAAAATAATTCAAAAACAAGAAGAGAAAGTCATAGAGAAAAATTATCATCTTTTAATGATGAAGAAAATGAAAGATTATTTCAAATAACAAGAATTTCAAACAAAAATATTTTAGAATTAAATGATATAACAAATGATTTAAAAAAAACTATTGTTTTAACTCCAAAAAATGGAGTAGATAATATATCAAAAAGATATATTAATGATGATATGAGTTTATTTAGTAATTTATCTGAATCAAATGAAAGTGAAAATGAAGAAGAAGAAAAAAAAATAGATTTAGAAAAATATAGAGAATTACAAAAAAAAAGTTTAGTTTATGATTCTTTAGATGAATATAATGATCAAGATATTTCTAATTATTTTATTAAACCTGATGCTAAATTTTTAATAGTTTTTGATTTTTTTGTTTTTATTTCTACTTTCTATTGTTTATTATATTATCCTCTTTTTTTAGGAGTTAATAATATATTTTGTAGAATTGGAAGTTTTTTGAATTTTCCTAATTTAATTAATCTAATTATTGATGTTATTTTTTTTATTGATTTTATCATTCAAAATTTTATTGGATATTATAATTCTGATGATATTTTACAATCTTATATTATTTATATTTTTGGACATAATTTAAAAAGATATTTTTTTTCTGATTTAATTGCAGCTTTACCTATTAAAACTGTTTTATTATTTTCTGATTTAAAATGTAAAAATATTGGTTTTTTAACAAGCTTTAAATATACAAATAATTATTATTATTTATTGATTTTATTAAGATTAATTAAAATTGTTAAAGTATTACACAAAAATAAATTTTTAAAATATTTAGATGAGCAATTAGATAAATATGAACATTATAATAATTATTATAATTTTTATAAAATAATAACCTTAACATTTATAACAATGAATTTTGTTTCATGTGTGTTTATTTTTTTAGGAAAAAACTCATATCCAAGTTGGATAACAAATTTTGGTTTTGAAGAAGAAAGTTTTATAAAATTATTTTTCTTATGCAATTACTATTTAATTGAAACAGTAACAACAGTAGGATATGGTGATTTAACATGTATAACAGTAGCAGAAAAAGTATTTGGAATTATTATTGAATTTATAGGTATTATTGCTTATTCTTGGGTAGTTACTTCAATTAGTAATTATGTTAAAAGTCAAAGTGATCAAAAAGAAGAGTATTTTAACAAATATAAAATTTTAGAAGATATTAAAATGAAATATCCTGATTTAAATGATGATTTATTTGAAAGAATTAATAGATATATTAAACACAAACAAAATAATGAAGATCAAGAAAAAAATTTAATTGAAGAATTACCTATTTCTTTAAAAAATATACTTGTTTATAATATGTATGAACCTATCATTAAAAATTTTATTTTTTTTAAAAACTTTGATAATAAAGATTTTATTGTTAGAGTTATATTTTGTTTTAAACCTATTTTAGCAATAAGAAATGATATATTAATAAAAGATGGAGATTTTATAGAAGATATAATTTTTATAAAAAGAGGGAAAATAAGTTTAGAACTTCCAATTAAAATATGTGAAAAAGAAATAAACACAGAACATCATAATACAAATCATCATAATGTAAATGATCAAATAAATACATTGTCTTTCATGCATTTTGATCATAATTCAATTCTTAATTTAAATTCTATAGAAGATATAGAAGAAGAACCAGAATATTATTATCAAAATTTTAAAATATTAGATATAAGAAAAAATGAACATTTTGGTGATGTTTTAATGTTTTCAAATGAAAGAAGTCCATTATGTGCTATTGTTAAATCTAGAAAAGCAGAATTATTTTATTTAAAAAAAGGAGATGCTTTAGAAATAAGTCAAAGTTATCCTCAAATTTGTCAGAAAATAATAAAAAAATCATTATTTAATATGCAACAAATAAGAAGATTAATGACTAAAGTTATTAAAATATTTAATATTACATATGGAATAAGTACAAATGAAAAAACTGAAGATTCAATTATTTCACAAAAAGAATTAGAATTACAATCTATCCCTACAATTTCTGAAAATAATAAAAAAATAATAGAAATTGATGATAAGGGAATAAATGGTTTAAATACTATAAAAGAAAATGATGATATATCTGAAGAAAGTTCTGAGAATCCTAAAAAAAAAAATACTTTACATGCTGATACTTTAAAAACAGATATTGTTAGATATATTTCAAAAAAAAGTGATGAAGAATATGACTCTTCTTATTCAAGTGAATTTACTCAAAAATCAAAACTTTCAAAAAAAACTAAAAAAAGTGATAATCATAAAATTGAAACAAGAAGATTAACTCATTTATCAAATAATAAAATTGAATTTTCTGATAGATATTCAGATGATATTCAAAAGCATTATTTAATGAGTAAATCATATACACCTTATAAACCAGAGGAAATAAATAACGAAATTTATCCTAATGAAAATTTTATGAAATATAATAAAAAAAATAATATTCCAAATATAGTTTTAAATAAAAATAATGATATTTCTATTTGTTCCACAGAAATATCTTTTTCTATTAGTAGTAAATATGAAAATATTGATGAATTAAGTGATTATAGATATTCAAAAACTCCAAAATTAAGAAAAAAAATTAAATTAATTTTAAAAGAACATGAGTTTGGATTAGATGAAGATTCATATAGTCTACATTCTTCTAAATTAAAATCAATAAAATCAAATAAAATTAAAATTAAATCTTTTAATTCTTTAGAAGAATATCCAATAAAACAAAATAAAAGAAAAATTTTGGAATTTAAACAATTTCCTTCTGCTGGTGCCCATGAAAAGAAAAAAAATAAAAATAAATATATTCATAAAAAATTAGAAACTATTCCTGATAAACGTCGTAATCAAAGTGATTTAAATTTAAATAAAATAAATCCTAATAAAAATAACCAAAATATATTTACTGAATTTAACAATAATGAAAATCCTTCATTTAGTAATTTCTTTCATAAATTTATTGAAAATGAAATTTATAAAACAAAAAAAGAAGTTGTTGAAGATAATAAAGCTGATTTAGTTAAAAAAATTAAAAAAATGGAAAATATAAAAAAAAATTTATCTCTTCAAAATAATCAAGGTTAGTGTTTTATAATTAAAATATAAATTTGTAATTATAATATTCATATAATTTATGTTGGATAATAAATTAATTGAAATTCCCATTAAAAAGGAATTTGTAGTATAATAAATAAGAGTTTATTTTTAGGTATTTTATATATATAAATAATAATAAATATTGATTTATTGATTAAAAATCTTTTATTCGGTAAAACAATTAAGAATGCATTTTTGAATCCCAATTTATAAATGAAAAAAAATGATAAAGATATTTTAAATTTCTTAATAATTTTAAACTTTAGGAAATAAATAATTTTAACAATTATTTTTAAATTGATATATTCAGTAAATATAGAGTTAATATATTTTAATAAATATTCAATAAATATAAAAAAATTTTTACAATTTTTAAATTATTTTATATACCCTAGATTTTAATTAATTTTGAAATTATTTATTTAAAATTGATTTGGAAATTTATATCAAATGGGAAAATTTTTATTATTTAAAATAAAAGTATAATAATAATTTTAAATTAATACTTAATCAAAAAATATATAAAAATACCCAAATAAAAGTTATTATTTACATCATGAGAAAAACAATTTAATATATTAAAAACTTTTTTTGGAAAAATGCTTTTTGAAATTAAATATCATTTTCATTCTTTTTTCATTTTCATTTAATTTAGTCATGATAAAATTATTTTGGTTTTTATGTTTTTCATAATATCTTTTAGTTAAAAAAGATCCATTATCATCAAAAGAATTATCTAAATTTTTCTTTTTAATATTAAATACAATATTTTTTATATTATTCATTTTTTTTATTTTTATTTTTTCCATATTTATTCTATTTTTATAAAAAGTCAGTGGATTCCTAAAAAAAAAATTATTTGAACTATATCTTTTCATTTTATTATCAATTGAATTTCCAACACTTAAAAATTTTATTCCTTTAAATTTTATAACATTTATTTTTTGAATGTTACTTTTTCTTAAAGTCATTGAACTATTTAATGAAAATGGATTTGTTTGCTCTTTACGGGAATTAAGACTTGTATTATTTTTATTTTTTAATAATGGTAAAATGTTATCTAATTTCTTTTTCCCTAAAATCATCCATTTTCTTGTTTGAGGTTTTTGTAAAGGAAAAAATTTATCTGAATAAATAATTTGAGTATTCATTTATAATTATTTTTTTTTTTAATAAAAAAGATAAAAATGGAATTTTAAATATTATATCAATAATTACTATAGAAGTTTATTCAATGGTATATTTTACTTCATTTTCATCTAATTCATTAAATCAATCAATTTATTTTTATTAAATATTACTTAACTTATAATTTCAAAACATTTATAATTAATAATTAATAAATATTTTCTTGTTAAAATCCAGTAATAATTTTTAATAAAGATTTTTTATTATATTATTTAAAAATTCTTGATTTAAAAATAAATTCAAACAAATCATCATTAAGAATAGAATTATAATCATTTATTTCTATAAATTTTTTATAAATAATTATTTAAATATTTTCCAAAAAACAATATTTTCAAATCTCTCAATAGAAATTCTAACATTCATTAAAGACTAAGCTAAAAAAAGAATATTTTCAAAAAAAAATTTATTTAAAGGCTTTTTTAAATTTATAAATATTGAATATGAAATAAAAAGTATTATTTTTCACTGAAAAAAAATATAAAAAATTAAGTTTTATTAAATGAATTTTTATTTTTTTCTACTATTAATTAACCAAATTAATTCATAAAAAAATTTATTATATCCTATTTTAATCCTAATCTTATACTTTTTCAAAATTAATATTTTGAGGAATCATATCAAATTTATTAAAATTTTTAGACATATTGAATAAAGGATTCATTTTAGGTAATTTCATTCCTAAAGAATTTTGATTATTATATATATTTCCCCTTCCTTCTTTTTTAAAATTATCTTTTTCATTCAGAGATTTAAAAACAACAATTTCTTTTGGTTTATCACCAATAATTTCTTCTTCAACATTAAATTTAGGTTTAGAATCAAATTTTTTTTCTTCTTTCATTTTATTATAAACTTGCAATACAGTTTCAAGTTGATATTTATTATTAATATTTAACGAATATTTAATTTTTGAAATATCAATTTCAATTTCTTCATATTGATTTCTAAAACCATAATTATAATGTTTATAACCCCAATTAGAATTTCCTTCTGAATTAAATCTTTCTCTTTTATATTTTTTTCTATAATTCTTATTGTAATTATTATTATAATTATTATAACCACTATTATAACTATTATTACTTCTATAACTATCAAAAGAATTTTTTTTACTTCCACTCTGATTACTATATTTTCTCCAATTATTATTATTTGAATAATCTGAACCTTTTCTTTTTGCTTTTAAATTTGAACTTTCTTTATTATATATTATAGTATTTATTATTGAACTTTTTGTTAATTGATATAATTTTATTTTTAACTCATTTAATTTATTTTCAAAGTCTTTTTGATTATCTTCAATTACAAAAACCCATTTTCCATCTCTTCGTTTATAATATCTATTGAATTTTATCTTTTCATTTTGAATCGATAAAATTAATTTTATTATATTCTCTTCAGATGAATTTTCATAAATATAAATTGAATTTATTGCATTTTCAATATAAGTTACAATTTCATTTGATTCATTATATTGTAAAAAATTACATTTTTTAATCGATTCAATGGAATCTTCTTTTGATTTTTTATACACTAAAGCAAAATCTGATATTTTAAATGTAACATTTTCATTTAAATAAGGTAAAAGTTTAGAATGTTCTAAATTTTCTGGATAGAAATCATATAAATTTTCATCTTTTAACTATATTTAATATATTAATTATTTACTTCATTAATTTCTTTTTCCATTTTGCTTTAGTTATATATAATGATTTATTTTTTATTTTATTTGATTTAAAAGGTATGGTTATTCTTAAAAAAAATTGTAAAAAAAATTAACTATATTTTTTGATTAAATAACTTTTATAAAAAAAAATGAAAAACAATTTTTTTATTTTATTCTGTTTTTTATTTGTGTCAATATCATCACATGATGGAATAAAAATATTCTTTGATAATTTTTTTAAATATGGAGAAATAGATAAAAAATTAGGCAAACATTTTGAGTTACCAGTAGAATGTACAGCCTCGGATGTAGATACTATATTTTCTCAGGCTTTAATTGCATTACATAATAAAAATAAACAAGGATTTTATATTGCTTTAACTGCTGAGCTTGAATCATTATTAAATTGTTTTATGCCTTTACAAGATCTATTTATACTTACAAAAATTGATATAAATGATTTGGTAGTAATTGGAATTAAACTTTTAGGTATATTAGAAGATTTAGAAAAGATAATAATTGAAGAATATCACAACGAAGATTCTGATTATGATTCTATAGGAAAAACTGCTGGATTAATTTTTTTAAAAGTGTATGATATTATCAAAAAAGACAAAGTTTGATTTTTTAACATTTTTTAAGTTATTTCTTTTGCATAATAAATAAGTTAATAAATCCACTTAAATAAATTATATAATTTCTGAAAAAAATCCAATATTTAACATTTAATAATTGGAAACAATTTTAACAAAATCTTTCAATCAATTTTTTTAGGTAGTTCTTGAGATTTAATATAATTTTTATTTTTATGATTTTTTTTTAATGATAATAAATTTATTAATATTACCTTTATTAGAATTTTGATTCATAAAAATCTATTTTATGAACTCTTCAGTTCATTTAAAAATTAAAAAAAAATTGATGAGAATATTATTAATTATATTTTTTAATATTTAAGTTTTTAAACAATTAATGATTTAAGTATTATTTGGAAGATTATTATTTGAATTATCATAAATATTTTTTTTTAAATTTTCAACATTTTCCTTTAAATTTTATTTATTTTTTATTTAAATAAAAGAATGTAATTTATCATTCTTGTCTTTTTGAATAAAAAACTTCAAATTTATAATATTTTTCATTATTCATATCTTTCAAAATTTTAAGCAAATAACATAAAAGATTATAAATATATATAAAATCAAGAAAAGCAACTTGCTCTTTTTTTATCTCACAAAAGAAATTATATGGAAGTTCTTCTGAATATTTTTCTCCATCAAAATCACCTAAAATGCAAATAAATTTCTCTAATTAGATCTAATAATTTTCACTAGGAGCATTCATTTTTTTATTGAAATTATAAAAAAAAAAATTGTTACTTAAATATAAAATTAACCTTTTATTTAAATTAAATTAGTAAATTAAAATATTAAATATTATGAATTATATACAATTATATTAGAGATTAAACCTGTTCCTTTATTAATACTATTAATTCTAAAAATAATTTGAAATAATTAAATTAAATATTAATATAAATTTATTTATTTTGTTTTTTTTGATTAATGAATTATTTAGATTATATATATTATTTATATTAACATGAAAGAAATTGTCTATAATAATATTTGGGAAGGTAATTATTAATTTATGTTGATAAATAGTTTTTTAATTGTTTTTTTTTGAAATTGAGTGCAACATAATTATTATTCAATTTTTAATTTATTTATTATATTATTATCTTTCAAAAAAAGTAACATTACATCTGTTACTTATTTATACATATTTCTAACTAAAAATTAAGTAAATTTATAAATTTATACCTAAAAAATACAATTCAATTTTTAAATAATATATTTTTTATTTATATAATGATATAAAAGTTTGTTTCAATTTATTTTTAAAACATAACAACCATGATCAGAACTAATAACACAATAATTTAAATTATATTTAATAAAATATGAATATCCCATATCAAAAAATTTTTTATTTTTTTCGTCTTGTTTAATATCTTTAATATCATATAAATTAAAAAAAGGACTAATTTTTCCATTTTTATAAATATTTACTCCACCATCAATATCTAAAAAAACAATAATATAATCTTTATTCTCACTATCCTCATCAATTTTATTATAAATAATTGCATTATTAATACTATCATTTTTATTAATATTCAAGAAAATATCATCTTTATTGTTATTATTATTGACATCATTATCTTTATTATTATTTAAAATAAATACATCAATCCCATAAACAACATCACCTAAATGTTTAAAACTTTTAACTAAAGTAAATTTTTCATCAATATTTCTTATTTCACAAATATTTAAATTTCTAACTAAAATGAATTTATTTTCAGGTAAAAATTTAAAATAACTAATATGACCAAAATGCTTATGAATTAAATATTTATATGGTTTTTCTATTTTATCTTTAAAATTTGCAATACATAAATGTCTTTCTTTATCAGATAAAAATTCTACCCAAGAAAATTTTTCTTGATTAAAATCTAAAGGAATTGAATAATTTGTCATAGGTAAAGTTCCTGTTAAAATATCATTATTACTTAAATTTTTAATTTCAAAATCAGAATTAATATTATTTATATTAATATTACCTTCTTCAGGTTGAGTTAATTGAACTCGAAAATACATATTATATGATAACATAACAAAAGCATTTTCACAATATTTAATATGTTCACTTTCAGAAGAATAATTTTTAATTTTTGAATGAATAGGAAGATTTAATTGTGAAAAATCAATATTATATTTTATAACTTTTTCATCTCCAATAGCAACGTTTATTATTTTTTCATTTGGACTATATGAAATGTCAACTATATTTTCTGAAGATAATTCAGATAAAGTATATACTTTATTTTTAGTTATTGAATATAAAGTTATATTTCCCATCATTGTTCCAAATATAACATTCGTGTCTTGAAGATATAATGCACTTATTGGATCTCCAAATCGAATCTCTAAAAGTTTTATTAATGTTATTGTTCTGTTTTTAATTTTTTCCATAAAATTGTAATATTTTTATAAATTATATTCTAAAGTTTTTCATATTTATTATCAATTTAATTTTATTAAAAATAACAAATTTCAGAATAGATAAAATACATAGCTATAGATGTTTTAATGCAGTCTATTAAATAACCAAATTTTTAAAAATAGTATAATTGGCAATTTATTAATTAAAATTTTGTAAATTTATTTTTAATTGCGTAAATTATAAAAACTTTATATTTCAATTTATAAAAAATTTTAAGGATTAAACAAATTTTTTTCCTTTGCTAATAATATTAATAAAAAAAATTTAACAACTTAGTAGTTTCAATTTCTCTTATTGATTAATATATAATACACCAAGCATATATATATTTTTTTATATTATTTTATTTTCAAATTATTATTAAAAATATATATCATTGATAGATTTCCTTATTTAATTTCTATTTTTGAAATAAAGTTCAAATCCAAAATAATATCAAACTTATTATAACATTTATTAGAATTTGAAAATTCCTTAAATAAAAAGTATTCGTTTTTTCAAATTTGTTGGAATCAAAAAAATAAACTTTTTTCGATGTAAATTCAAAATTATTAATATAATCAAAATCAATTAAATCAAAATATTTTTGTTCAATTCTTGTTAAATCAAATTACAGTTATAATATTCATTTTAATACCTTATATAACAATTTTTTTGCTTTCTATTTACTGAATAATTTTTTTTCTAGTACATATATATAAAATCTACTTCAATATGTTATTACATATCAGTTTATGTAAAAGTTCTGTGTATAATGTTTTATTGAAGATTCTGTGAATTTTTTTTTTAGTTATATTGTTTGCAAAACAAAAGATAGTTGTTTTTCTTTTAATTTTAACTCCTGAATTAAATTATTTGATTGTAATTTTTTTTATTTGTTTTTTTCCTTTGAGTTTTTAATTTAATTATTTTTTTAATATTGTAAATTGTTTTATTAGGATTTATTTATTATTATTAAATATTAAACTATAGCAATGTCAATTTTTAATAATAATTTTTTTAAACATTATTAAATAATATTTAAAAGTTATTATATAGTTATGAAAAAGAAGGAAAATTCAAATCATTTTTTCTATATGTATAAAAGATTATTTCTTTGTATATTTACTCATAAAATATTTATCATAATATTTTGTTTTGGAGAATTTTTAGACATTTTTTCATGTTCTTTATCAATAATACCAGATTTTTTTAATTATAATGAAATATATAGTGAAAAGGATGTAAAAATAGTAAAAATATTATATAAAATTTCACCATATCATTATTTTTTGGAGCAAATATTTGATTATAATAAATATTCAATAAAGAAAATCCCTGCTTATATCACAATATTTATTTTCATTATTTTTTGGGTTATTTTTTATATAACATTATATTCATTTGGAGATTTTAATTATGAACACGAATCTTTATTTAATCAAATAAAAAGTATCTTTTTAATAAATTTTTATAGTTATTTTTTCCTAAGAATTATTGCAATTTTTGGAGTTAATTCTTTAATTTCTTTAATTTTTTCAATTATTTTTCAAAAAACATATTCTTTTGTTGATATACTTATATTATTTCTTTTAATAATGCTTTTAATAGGAGATACATTATCTAAATATTCTTTTTTTACAGAGTTTTCAGTTTTATTAAAATTTAAATTTCAGAAAAGTTTAATTAATAAATATCCCTTTGATACTTTTTTTGGAGAACAATATGACAAAATTTTTATATTCATTAAAATTTTGATATGTATTCAAAATAATTATTATTTTCAAAATAAACATCAAGTAAATGTACTTTTATTATTCATTGATTTTTTAATTTTAATGGGAATATTATCTTTAGGACTTTATTTATTAAAGATGTTCTTTTTAAATAAAGATTCCTTAATTTATATTTCATTAAATGATATTACATTATATAGAATAATATTTATAAATCAATCTTGTGTATCAATAATATTTTTTTTTCTATTTTATGATAAAGATGATTATATTCTTTTTACTTGTTTTTCTATAATATATTTTATAATTCAAGTTATAATCTCAGTAACGAATTTTGAAAATTATATTACATCTCAAGCAATATTAAGTAAAAATATTTTAGGAGTTTGTTGGTTTTTTCAAACAAATAATATTGATCATGGAACTTTCATTACTTCTTGGGTTGTAAATCATAAAATAAATTGTGAGAAATTTAATTGTGAAATTTGCCAAGAATTAAATGAAAAAGAAAAAGAAGAAAATTTTGATGGATTAGATTTTTCTCCAAAAAAAAAACAAAAAGCAAAAATCACTAAATTTCATACAACAATATTAAAAGAGAATAATATATCAGAAGAAAAATCAACTTTTGTTGAATCTTATAATATTAATTCAATTATGAAAGCATTTCCACCTTTTAATTTTATTTCTAAATTACTATTTATTGCTCATAAACAAAGACATTTATTTGATAATAACGATATTTTAAGATTAGATTTTTTATATTTAACTGTTTTATTTTTAAGTCAAAGTAATCAACATTTTCGATTTTTTAGAAATATTTTTATATTAACCAAGAAATATAGAAATCAAGAAAGAATTGTAAGTATGTTAAGAACTATTACAGAATTAGTTAAAAATAGTAATAAAGATTTGATTGATAGGTATTTTATTATTAAAAAAAATGAAGATTTAAAAAACGATATGCTTAAATATATTAAAGACTTTCAAAAATTTTTAAATTTTGAAATAAAAACTCCTGAAAATTACTTAAAAATTGCTAATAAATTTGTATCAATAAAACAACATCCCAATATTAGTTCAATAATCAGAAAAAATAATGATTATGATTATAAAATGTTAGTATTAAGATTTATATATGAAAGTTTAATAAATCCAAAACCAAAAAATTCAAATGAATTTGATATTGGTTTCTATATAGATTTTTTAAATTTTCATTATAGAAAAGATAAAATAATTTTGCTAAGTTTTTCAATAGAAAGAAGAGCTTTTACTATAATAAGAGGAAGTAAACAAATATTAAAATATAATGGAAAAAATTTTGACTCTTTATTTCCAGAATTTTTCAAAACTTATGGAATAAATATTTGTATTGATAAATTAAAAAATGCAGATATAACAGATAAAAAAAATTATATTGAATTATTATGTAAAGATTTATCTTCAAGTGAAGATTATGGATTTGTAAATTCTCTTAAAATTGAATATGCTGTTTATCCTACTATTAAGATTGATGAATTATTAATTGATATGAGTTATTATAATGATTATATTAATGTTATAATATTTAAAATAGAAAATAATATTGAATTACTATTTTCTTTTTCTCCTCTATTATTTAAATATTTTGGTTTAACTCCTGAAATATTAGATGTTTTAAATAAAGCTGGAAAAAATATTACTTTTCAAGAAATATTTAATGTAATTAATTCAACTCAAAATGGAAGATATTTATGTTTATTTAAAAATTATTCTTATTTTCAATTATATAAAGAATTAATGAAAGTTGAAGGAATAAATGAATGTACGAATTATATTGGTTTTAATAAAAATAATATATTATCTTTTGAAGAAGGAAATAACGAAATATATTTTTCTTTATCAAAAAAATTATCTCTTGATGATCAAAAAAGGAAATTGAATATATATTTCATAAAAGAACAGAGAAGAAAAAATACAGGAACTTTAGTTGATTCAAAACCACAATTAAAAACAACAATAATGTTCTCAGAAACACTCAATTTATCAAAAACAAATTATAAAACAAATGAATCAAATGATAAATCAACAAGTAATGAAAATAATAAAGACGCTATAAAAAAATATAATCCAAAAGATAATAACTTAGGTGGTGCTCCTTTATCCCTTTTTTCACAAGCATCAATGTCAGCTTTATCTTTTAATAAAAATAATATTTCAGGAATTAAAAATGTTTTAAATAATAAAACTGAAGAAAAACATAAAAGATATAAACAAGTAACTTATTTTACTTTAAGTATTTTTATTTATGGTTTATGTTTAATGATTTTAGCTTTTACTTGCTTAATTTTTGTTCTAAGAGAAAAAAATGTGTTTAAAAGGCTATTTGATTTATTTCAATATTTTAAAAAATTTCAAAGATCAATTGAAATAACACCACTTTCACTTTTTGCAAATTTCTGTTACTTTTCTAAAGGAAATAAAGAATGTGTAAATTATTATGAAAATTATTCTAAAGATATACAAAATAAAAAAGATTCTTTTAAAAAAATTCCTTTAATTAATATAGCTTTACAACTTGATCTTCCTGGAAGATTTGAAATAAGTTTAACTTCTTTTAAAACTTTTGAAAATGAAATTTATGTTTTAAATTTAAATGATATTAAAAATCAGGAAATTTCAAAATTTAAAATTTTAATAAATAATTCTTCTATAATTATTCAAAGAGAAGTTTTATTATTTTTAGATTTAATTAGAGAATATATGAACTGGTTAACTTATATTTTACAAAATAATTATTTAGAAGAAAAATTTGCCTTATTAAATTTTACTTATAATGATAATAATCAACAAATAATAATAACTGCAGATAATTCTACTCAATTAAGTCAAATTAAAAAAAATATGTATTTAGTTTTATTAAATAATCCAATTGTTAATGTTGGTTTAGAAAAAATTTGTGATAAAATTCAGAAGAAATTCCAAAACTCATTTAATATTTTAAAAGGTTATTTATTTGGTTTTTTTATTGCTTTATTAATATTACATATAATTCTTTATTTTATTTGTTATAGTTTTCTTTTTGTTTTAATTAAAATGCTTAAATTAAATATCTTTCCAATGAATTCTCAATTTGAAAATTTGAAATATATTACATTTATTCAAGACAGATTTTCAAATTTAAAAGTATTATGTGAATTATATTCAGAAAATCCAAATCAAATAATAAATACAATAACTTCAGATGAAGAAGCATTTAAAAAAGAAATAAAAGATAGAATACAGAATAAAAATAGTAATAATAATGATTCAAATAATGATTCAAAAGAGAATGTAATTCATAAAACAAAACTTCCTGAAATCAATGATAAACATTTTATTATAATAGTACAAATTTATAAAATAGTTATAACAATAACATTTTTACTTTATTTTATATATACAATAGTTTTTTTTATTTGTGTAGATATGAGTAAAAGAAAATTATTATGGTTAGTTGATTATTCAAATATTAATCAAAAATTAGATTCTTATACTTATGATACTTTTAATTCTTTAATATATTTAATGTTAACTAATTCTTCTAGATATGATATAGGAAAAAGAACATTAAATTTAGAAAATTACGATTATTTATTTGAAAAAATGGTAGAATTACATCAAGTTATAAGAGAAAAAGAAACAATGGAAGTTATTCATAAAAATATTTTTCCTCCATTAAATACTCAAGTTGATTTGAATTGTTTAAATGCTAAAATAGATGATCAAGTTATGAGAAATGCTTTAAACCAAATTAATATTGATTTAAAGGATTTTTTATATATTATATGTGAAAATTTTCCTATTTCTACTATTGGAGATGATACTATGTTTATTAAAAATATTTTATATTTATTAAATCAATTATATAATAAATATTATCAAGGAAATTTTGAAGATATTCAAAATTTAATTCAACAACCTGATTTATTTAATTTATATACTTTTGTTTTAATAATAAATAGAATAATAAGATTTTATTTTAATGAATCTATTTTTAAACAAGAAATAGATAATATTTTTCATCATTTTTCAAATTTAATTATTCCTTATCTTATTTTTAATATGATTTGGGAAATTATAATATTTATTATTTTGAATATTTTTGTTATTGCAAAAATAAAAATTATGTATAATAAGTTAAATCATTTTATTGAATCTTTAAAAGTTTTATAACTTTAATGGTTGAATTATTCTTAATTTATTTTTTTTGAAATAGTTTTCTGTCAATTACATCTAAAATATTTTTAATATATATTAATTTATTTATTAAAAATAATATTATTAATTTTTTTACAATTTTTTATGAATAATTTAATCAAAAAAAGTATTGAATATTTTCTGGATTTGTTTTCGTTTTATATTTAGATTTTATTTATGTAGGAAAAAATTAAATTAATTAAAAAAAGAATATTTAAACAGTAAAACTTTTTTTTAAGGTAAATATACAATAATTAAAAAATATATACTGTTTTATAATATTAAATTCTATATCATTTTTTCTTTTCAATAAATTAAAATAATAAAATTCAAAAAAATAAGAAACTTGATTAATATATTATATGCGAAATAAATATATGAAAACAAATAAAAATTGATTTATTAAAAAACAATTAACAGAAAAAAATATGAATTCAGAAGAACATAAAAAAACATTGAAAATTTTATCAAATAAAGTTAAAATGACAAAAAAAATAATTAGGAATGATTCTAAAATTTCAAACATATTACGTCAAATAAATAAATCTTCAAATAATGATTTAGATAAAATTATTTTTTTATCAAAAGAACGAATAAATCTTGCAAAAAGAGGAAATGAAATAACACAAAATTTTAAAAAATATTTTGGTGATGAAATTAAAATGAAAAATTCTTTAAGTTCTAAATCAATTTATACAAAATCAAATGAAATAAATATAGAAAAAAATAAATTTAAAAAAAGCCAAATTGATATTAAAGAAGATAATAAAGAAATGAAAAAAATATTTGACAAATTAAGACAAGATATTAATCCAGTAAAAGATTTAAATAAAGTTTTTGGAACAATAAAAGAAATTCCAAATGATAATAAATATAAAAAATATAATAATTTAAAAGGAAAAGATGCTTTAAATAAAATATCTAATATTATGAGAGAAGAACAAATCAATTTTAATAATAATGTTAAAGATTATGTAGGAACTACAACAAAATATTTAAATAATAATCAATTTAATAGAGTTGAAAAAAGAAATATGATAAATTTAAAATTAGAGAAAATTTCAAATTCTTTCCGTTTATTAAGGGGATATAGAAAACAATTAATAAATGAAACAAATATTAATGAGGATATTTCTAATTTAAAGAATAAAATTGTAAATTCACTGATGAAATCTTTAAGTTTAAGTAATAATAAATTGATTGATAAAGAAGAAAATAATAATGTTATTAAAGAGAAAGATTCTTTGAATATTGTAAAAGAAGAAATTACAAATAATAAAACTTTAAGAAATAAACATTTAAATAAAGTAAACAGAATAAATGAATTATTTAATTTTTCATTACCTAATTTAAGTGAGTATTCATCTATAATTAATCAAAAATATAGAAAAAAATATTTAATAAGAAATTTAAAAAAACCAGAATTTAATGATGAAGTATCTCCTGAAGAAGAAAAAAAAACTCAGAGAAATAATTTAATGACAAACAAATTTTTTAATAATATGTTAATGATATATAAAGAAAAAAGTTTAGAATGGAAAAGAAAAGATGAATTAAAAAAAGAAAAGTTAAAAAATAAAAAATTAAAATCTAAAATTGCTAGGAATTATTTATCCCAATTGAATTTAAGATTCATATCTAAATTTTCTGACCCTTATAGTTTAAGAGATGGAGAAACAAATGAAAGTTTAATAGATATTTCTAAAATCTTAGGAAATAAATTTTATTCAAAAAATGAAATGTCTGAATGTGCAAAAAATTATTATAATTATCATAATGAACAATTGAAATAGAAATAAAGATTGAATAATTGAGTTGAGTGAATGAAATTTTAATAATAGGATTATAGTATATTATAATTTTTTTAATATTTTTAATTATGGAAAAATTATTTATTTAATCATTAAATATTCTATTTTATTTTTATTCTTCATTATTATAAAAATATGAAACTTTTGTTTTACTAAGTACTTTGGAATAAATACTTATTAAAGTTATAAAGTTTTTTCTCCCTTTAAATGAATTATTAATTTTATTTTTATAAATAATTGTTTCATTGTCATTTGTTTGAATATATTTATTTTAGTTAATTTATAAACATTAAATATTCATCTCCAAAAATTGCAATATTTCCATTTATATCTTTTCATAATACATCCACAGTTAAAAGTGTTTGAAAAGTGAATACATTTTTTCTTCTTATAGTTTTTTGAAATATGATTATCTTACTTAATTTACCTTCATTAAATTTTTTTTTTTTCTTTTTTAATAATATGCCAAATTCAATGATTATTATTATTTATGTTTAATACTTTTCATATTTTTCAATAACTGTAAAATTCCTATCCAAGAATTAATAAAAGAGTTTTTTCTTATTGCAATATAATTAATAGTCAATATCTCTTTTTTGAATAATTAGAAAAATCATTAATAAATATATGAAAATCTATTAT
>JAJJLU010000527.1:0-33789 GCA_023807065.1 Isotricha intestinalis | reverse complement strand
CCCCAATCCCCAATCCCCAATCCCCAATCCCCAATTTCCTTTTCAATTATATTTAATATTTCTTTATTTTTTATATTACATTTATTTTTAAAATTATTTTCGTTTTATCAATTAAATCAGATATTTTATTATTTAGAAATTCTAATGAAAGTGAATAATAACTGCAATTATAATATTTTTTATCATTATTATAATTGTTTGAATTATTATTATTGGAGTTATTATTAGAATTATTGTTTGAACTATTATTATTAGTAGAATTATTGTCAATCAAATTGTATTTTAATAGTTCTAATTCTTGATAATAATATATTTTATTATTTAACATTGATATCCTATTATAATAAATTATCATAAAATTAATATCTTTCTTTTGTAAAGATATTTCTTTTAAATTGATTAATTAATTATTTTAATTCTTTTGTGTCATTAATTATAGAATCTTGAATTTCATATTTTAATAATATATCTTTTTTATCATATTTTCTTAGAATGTTAATTAAATCAAATATTTTTTTTTTAAAATATATTTAAATAAAGGTTTATATATTTCTATTATATCATTTAGTTTTTGGTCTTCTAAATAAGATTTTTCCTTTAATATATTTATTAGATTAATATTTGTGATATCATAATTAAAAGCTTCAATTAATTTTTTTTCTATTAATTTTCATCAATTTCTTTTTTTAATGATTTTATAATATTTTTACATAAATTTGAGGAATGATGAAATATTACATCTTCAGAATAATTTAATGTTACATGAAGAAATGATTTATTCTTAAATTTATTTGTTTGAAATATTTTATTTTTTTGTGTTAAATTTTGAGCCTCCCTTTTTATTATAATTGAAATATTATTACTATTCAAATTAAAGTAGTATCAATCTTTTTTCATAATCGTAATTATTTAAAAGTATTGAAAAAAATCTTCATTTCTACAATTCAAAAATCAAGATTAGTTCCACAATATTAATATTATTATTTCCTTGATAAACTAAATAATAAATAAAAAAAGAATGTTATAATATAAAAGTTAATTTAAAAAAAATAAAACTTTTTTACTAATAAAAACAATAACTTTAAAATTGCTGCATTTTTATTGCTTTTCCTTAGGAAATATTTTTTTATATTGAAAATATTGAACAACTTGTCTAGGAACTTCTTCAAGAACTTGTTCAGCCAATTTTTCTCCATCATTTTTAAAATTTTCAAAAGGAACAAATTGAACTAAATCTCTATTAGCTTTTCTTCCTTTTGAATCAAATAAAGGTCTTTCATCTGCATCTAAAGTATCCATATTACCAAAAGGACCTTTTCCAATTCCTATTATAATAACACTGATAGGTAAAAAACTTGCTTCAACTAAAGCATCAATGGTTGCACTCATATCATTTATTTGACCATCTGTTAATATCATTAATATATTATAATTCATAAAGTGTTCCTCAATTAATTCTTGTTTAACTGTATTATTTAATTTTTGAATTAAAGGAGCAAAATAAGTTGGACCAGCAAAATCTAATTTAGGTATTTGTTCTCTATATATTTTTAATATATTATCAATAGTATTTATTTTTGGATCATCATTATTTCCATTTAAAGGAAAACAATGTAAATTATATTGAGTTCCTAATACTGCTCCATAACCATAAACTGGAAATAATTGATCTGAATCATACACTGCTAATATATTTCCACAAGATTTTATTGCACTTTCATAATTATTTAACTTTCCTTGAGTAGTATAATGAAGACTATCTTCATACAATGGAGAACCATTTGAACCTGTAAAATCAATTCCTATTGTTAAATTTATTTCCATTCCTCTACGTAAATAATCTAAGAAACAATATTCTTTTATTATTTTTGTTCTTATTATAAATTCATTTTTACCTTTAAATTTTATTTTTTGGTCTTTAGATATAAAATCACTTATTGGTCCATTAGTTTCAACTAATTTATTATTATGTAAATTATCAATTAGTTCAATTGATATTATATTATTATCCAATTTTTCATCTGGTGCTAAAAGAACTGTTGGAATTGTTTTTTTTATAAAAGTAATGTTTTTTTTATCATTTACAATTTCACTTCTATAAATATTATTATTTAAAGGATTATTTTGATTTCCTAAATATTTTATCAAATATGATATTGCCATTCCAGTGAAATTTCCATTAACAGAAATATCAAAATTTATATTTGTTTTTAAATCATTTAATCTTTCTCCATTAATTTCTAAAATTGTTTCATTTTTTAAATTTTTTTTTAGTTTTTGCCCCTTTCCTCCCATAATAGTTCCTAAAGTAGTTTGAATTGTTTCATTGAAATCATTTCCTTTAATATCAAATCCCAAAATTTGTTCTCTTTCAAAATAATATTCCATAATAAAACATTGATCAAACTTTATTTCTGAATTTTTTTGAATTTTTTTTTCTGTTGATGATATATGTTTTGGATTTTTATATTTTTTATCTTCGTATAATAAAAGAGAAATTGAATATTCTGATTTATCTGATTTATCTGATATATTTTTTAAGGTCAAAGTCATTTTTACTTTTTCTCTTTCATTTTCTGAAAAATTCGAAAATTGATCTAAAGTTTTGTAAAATACTATTGGTTCAAGATTAAATATTTCATTTTTGCAACCCATTTTTATTTTGTTTTATTATTTTTGTTTTTCTTCAATTTTTCATTTATTAAAGAAGGAAAATTTAATAATTTATTAACCAAATTTTATTAAATTAAATATTAAAAGAAAATTATATTTTCTAAATAATTTTATTATTTTAATTTTCATATATCATATTCTCATTTATTGATATCTCTCATTTTTTTGAATAATTTTATCATTAAATTTAAATTAAATCATTTAATATAATAATTATTATTTAGTTCTTTTAATTTATGAGGTGATTAATTTTTCATCTATATATTTTTTTAATGAAAATAATACTTAAAATTGAAAACTGAGAGTTACAAATTCATTTTTTAAAAAAATTTTTTGAAAATTTGGATATCTTTGTTTTATATTTGGATTAATAATTTCTTTTAAATTTTGTGGTGTTTAAATAAGAAAAAGAATCAATCAATTGAAATTAATCCTTTATTCTTTCTAATAATTGTCTTATAGTTTCTTGAAAAATATTTATTAAATTTTCTTTTTAATATTCTAATCATTATTTATTTCACATATTTCTTATTTTTATTAATTCTTTATCATTAAAATTGTCATTTAATTCCAATTTGTCAATATATTTTCGTAAAATTTCATAATTATTCTATATCTTTTTCTATTTATTTTGTGGTTTCATTTTCAGTTTCATCTATAAAAATAATTTACATTATTTTCTAAAGTATTATTTTACATATTTTTTTAATGATGAAATTAAATTTTATATATTTTTTAAATTAATTAATGTTTAATATTTGTTAATTTATTTATGGTTTATATAAATTATTTTTTTTTGTTTTTTTGAGATTTTAAAATCTTATATTATTATATGTAAAAATTTCATTTATTTTATCAAATTCTATACTTTTTGCATAAGAATCAAAACAAAGAAATTTTGTTCCAAATTTAAGAAAATTTTGTGAATTATAAAACATAATATAATTAGTAATTTTATTATTTAGTTCCATTACATTTTTAATTTTATCTTTATCTTCATGAATTTCAATTTTATAAACATTATTTAAATAATTATTATCAAATGTTCCCCCAACAAAGATAATATTTTTATTATCAATATTAATAATTCCCCTATTACAGCAATTATTTAAATTAGAAATATTATAATAATTCCATTTTAAATTTTTATCATCTAAATCTAAAACTTCATAACCATAAATATATTTTCTTAATTCAAAATTAAATCCTCCAACACAATAAATAAATCTATCATTAATACAAAATAAACTAGCATTAGCTCTATATTCATTCATTTTACATTTTAATTTAATCCATTTATTATTTTTATTATTATTTAAATCTAAATATTCACAATCATTATTATATTCACCAGAGCAAACAAAAACTTTATTTTTTGATTTTATATAAATTATATTATGTGAAGCTCTTTTCATATTCATTTTACTTTCTTCTTTTATTATTATATTATCATCTTTATATATTAATTTATAACAATTTTGACAAATTAAATTATTTTTTTCTTCATATCCTCCTGTTATTAAAAAAGAATTATTTAAATTAACTCCTTTACTTCTTTTAAATGGAAATGCAATATTATTTTCTTTTTGTGTATATACTTGATAACAAGAAATTGATTTTGTTTCATTATTATATAAAAATAATATATTATTATTATTTTCGTTGTTTTGAAAATAAAAAAAAAATAATGCATTGTCTTTTAAAGGGGAATTATCATTTAAATTATTTAATTTTTGTTTTTCATTATTAGTTTTTTTTATTTCTTTGTCTAAATTATTATCAACATCTAATGGAATTTCTTTTGTTTTATTTATATTTTTTTTATTTGGAATTTCTTTTGAATTATTTTCATCGAATCTAAATTTTTTGACTGGAATTATTTTTTCTTTTTCTTTTTCATTTTCTTGTTTTTTTCCTAAAAAATTATTTTCATTTGAAAATTTTTTTTTATCAAATTCTTTATTATCATTTTTTGATTCCTTTTTTTTGAAAATTAAATTATCATTTAAATCTACTTTTTTTTCATATCTTATTAAATTTTCATCAAATTCAAAAAAATTTGATTTTGAACTATTTTTGTTTATTAATTTAAATTCTTCATCTTTTTCAAATATATGATTATTTTTTTTTTTATTCATTTTATTTAAATTATTATTTTCCTTCTTATTATTATTATAATCGTTTTCATTTTTATAATTTTTTTCTTTGTTATTATTATTAAAGTTAAATTGATTTACATCATAGCTTTCAATTTTAATTTCTATTTCATTTTCTTTTTCATTTTTCTTATCCTTGATAAAAAATTTTGAATAAATATCATTTATTTTTTTTTTATATTCAATATTGCAATTCACAATTTCATCGAAAAATTTCTGAAACTGAATCATTGGTCTATTATCATATAAAATAGAATATTTTGAAAAATATTCATCTTCATTTAAAGTAAAATTAAAGCAGGAATTTTTATTCACTTTTTTTAAATTTATATTATTTAAAGAATCAATAACATTAAGTAGAAAATTGGTAAAATCATCTTCATTTTTATCGTTTTGCAAGTTTTCTTTTAATTTTTTAAATCCTAATTTAATAAAATAATCAATTTCTTTGTTTCCATTATAAGACTCATTTATTTTTCTTTCAAATATATTTAAATCTCTTGAACAATCAGTTTCTTGAGTAATTTTATTTGAAATTTCTTCTTTTAATCTATTAACTAAAATCGGTAATTCATTAAAAGAAAAACAACAAAATTTATGTTCTACATGATCAGGAAAGCAATTACTACATATTACTTTTTTACATTTTTTACAAAAGAAATACTTATCTGAATGATTGGGAGTAGATTCATTAATTATTTCACATATATTTCTTTCCATTGATAAATATTATATATTTAAAAATTTATTTTTTTTTAATATGCAAAAAAAATTTTAAACAAGACAATTTTTAAGAAATAAAATATAAACAAAGAATTTTATAATTTATAATCTTTAAAAAATAAAATTTTATTTTGTTAATCAATAATAAATATAAATAAAAATAGTTGACTTCTGATTTAGAATATTCTATTCAATATTTTAAAAACACGATAATTATTAATTCTTTTGTATTAAATTAATTTTCAATAATATATTATAAAATTAAGGAAGACATATAATTAAGATATTTATCATTTAAAATTTATTTAAATAAAAATCTTAATTTTAATTATTTTTTGATTTAATATTTTGCCAATTTATTTAAATCTGATAAATTAAAAACTAATTTTAATTTTAAATTAAATATCTTTCTCATATTTACAAATATATTAAAATAAGATGCCAATAATTAAATGAGTAAATTAGAGAAATTAAAAATTTCTGATTTTTTTTTATCAATATCAAATAATCAATAATCATTAATTTATTAATTTCAAATTTTATTCTGTTTTACTTAAAGTTTCATCATTAATGATATTTTCGTATATTTCCTTAGCTTTTTTTAATGCTTTAACAACATTTAATCTAAAATCAGGGTGTTTTTCTAATAATCCTTCACATAAATTTTTTAAGTCTTTATTTTCAATTCCACTAAAATCAATTTTATCATATAAAATATGTTCTTCTAAATTTTCTTTATCATTTGCATCAAAAGGAGGATGACCTAATAACATAATATAAAGTAAAATACCAATGCTCCACATATCAACCATTTTAGAATAAGAATTTCCTTCTAAAATTTCAGGGGCTTGATAATAAGGACTTCCAACAATTTCATTCATTAAATTATTTTCAGGAATATAACAAGATAAACCAAAATCAATTAATTTTATTTGTGGTTTATCATTAACTATACTCACTAAGAAATTTTCTAATTTAATATCTCTATGACATATTTTTAATTCATTATGTAAATAATTAACTGTTTCTAATATTTGAATTAATATATCTAACGCTACATCATCATTTAAATGTTTTCCTGGATATCTTTTAATAAAATCAAATAAATCTCCTCCTTTAATTAATTCAAGTACAAAACTAATTGATTTTAAATCTTCATAAACTCCATAACATTTAACTATATGTTCATTGTTTACATTTTGACTTATTTTTGCTTCTCTTTTTATACTTTCTTTAAATTTAATTGATGTTTTATTTATACTTTTAATTGCATATTTTTTACCATTTTTATCCTTTGCAATAAATACTTCTCCTGAAGCTCCTTTTCCTAAATAAGTATTATCAATTATATAATCTTCTGATATGCTTTTTCTTATTGAATATTTATTTGATAATATATAATCATTATCATCTGATTCGGAATTTTGCCTTTTTATTGAAATTTTTTTTCTATTATTATTTGATTCACATACACCCATTTTTTAAATATTATTTTTAGGTTGAAAAAATAAATATTCAAATGAACACTAATTAAATTAAATCAGTAAATTCACAAATATTAAATATGGAAAAATTCTTTTTATTTAATAAGATTGATAGATATATTATCCATCCAATTACTCTTAAATTTATAGATAAAGAGTTTTTTTCTTTATATATTGATAAAGTTTTTAGTTACAAATATTATATTAGTTTCTCAATATTTGAATTATTACTATCAATAATAGCAATTATTTTTTCTATTAATTCGTATTATAATCAACAATCAATTTTAAATAATTTAAGATTATTTATTATATTATTATTGACAATGTTTTTATTAATAAATATTGTTTTTTTTAGAGCGGCAAAAGATTCAATTATTTATAAAAAAGTTTTAATTTGGTTTGGAACTACAGTCCATATTTTTTCATATAAATTATTACTATATATTTTATTATCAATAACTTATTTTAGTAATTATTTATTATATGAAATATTTGGCCCTTTATGTTCCTTAATGGAAATGTTCCTTGCAATATCATATATTCATTTTATTAATGATACATTTTTAATTCATATTTGTTCTCATTTTTTATCTTGTTTCCTTATTTTTATTATTGAAACATTTTTGAATAAATATATTCAATTTTCTTATATTTTTCTAATTTCTTTTATATCTTCAGTTTTAATATGTATTGTATCTTATTTTCATGAAAAATTTCAGAAAATAGAATGGTTTTTAAACTATAGAAGAGTAAAAGATATTGAATATTATGCCAAAATGTTTTTGAATAATACTTTTATTTTAGTTTCTTTTAATAAAGATGAAGTTATAAGTTTTAATCCTTCAATAAGATATATAATTGAAAAATCAGCTTTAAAAGAAGATTTTGAAAAATTATTATTTTCTAAAAGCGAAAATGAAAATGATTTTTTAAATGAAAATCCAAAAGCTTATATGAATGAAGGTTTAAGTATAATAATAAAAAAATTAATTTTTTCAAAAATTAAAGTAAGAAATGAAAATATATCAAAAATAATAAAACAACAAATAGATAATTTAGAATCAAATGAGAAAAATTTCTTAGAGAAAATAAACACTTTTTTTGCAATTATAAGAGATAACCCTGAAGAATTTACAAATATACATTATATAGGAGTTATAAATTTTGAAAATATAGATAATCAATATTCAGTTTTTGTTCAAGTGAATCAATTTAATGAACAAATAAATTATTTTGCAGTTGCTTTAGATTTTCCAATTGAAGTATCTCAAAATATAGAAATTTTAAGTAAAATATCTATTTTAAATTCTAAAATTACTCATGAAATAAAAAATCCTTTAGCAGCAATTCAAACTTTAGTTTCAGAAATAAAAACATTTATTGATAATATAGGAATAAATGAAGTAATAAATAAATTAGATGCTATATTTGATTATTCAGAATATATGAAATATATTACAAAAGATTTTGAATTTTTAGCTTTGAAATTAAATAATTTAAGAGATCAAGGAAATATAACTGAAGTAGATATTAAAAAAGTAAATTTTCCTCAAGCAGTAAATTTTGCAGTTGAATTAATAAAAAATATTTGGAAAAATAAAAATTCAAGAGTTTTAATAAAAAAAGAAATAGACAAAGAAATAGAAGAATATATAAATACAGATGAAATAAGAGTAAAGCAAATAATAATAAATTTATTATCTAATTCATTAAAATTTACAAAAATGGGAAGTGTAACTTTAGTATGTTCAAATTTTAATAAAGATTATATATTAATTATGGTAAAAGATACTGGAATAGGAATGAAAGAAGAACAAATAGAAAAATTAAATGAAGAAGGAACTTTATTTTTAAAAAATAATAATAATAATCAATTTGGTTCTGGATTAGGTTTAAGTGTTGTAAAAGATATGGTAAAAATATTAGGAAAAGATTTTAAAGTAGAATCTAAATATAATGAAGGTTCAAAAATAAGTTTTCTTTTAAATAAAAATATAGATTTAAATAAATCAAAAGAAATAAATGAAACAGTTTTAAAAACAGAAAGTAATAATAAAAGAAATATCATAATAGTTAATAATGAAATTTCATCAGGAACATTAACAGGATATATTGATTCTAATATGAATTTTAATAATAATACTAAATATGAAAGAAATTCAATTAAAAATCAAGAAGAAGAAATGACAAAAAGAGAAAATTTTGTTTTAATTAAACCAAAAGAAAATAATAATAATAATCAAACTTTACAAACAACAATTGCTTTTTCAAATTGTTTAGGTTCAAATTTACATTTAAATAAATATTATGATAATTCAAAAAGAAGATCTTCATCTAATATTTTTAATAAATCAAGAATGTCAATGTTTATTAATCCTCAAAATATTCAAATTCCAAGAATTAAAAAAAAAGAAACTATTAATGAAGTTTTTGAAAGAAATATGAGTAATAAACAAAAAATTTATGCTTTAGTTGTTGAAGATGAACAAGTATTAAGAAATTGTAATGTTAATTTAATTACTAAATTTTTTCATAAAAGAGGAATTAATGTTTTTATTGATGAATGTAATGATGGAATTGAATGTATTTATAAAATTTATAAAGGATTTGTAAAAGAAATTAAGTACAAATTTATTGTCACTGATGAACAAATGAATATTATGAATGGAAATATGATGACTAATGTTATTAGAAGTTTAATTGATGAAAAAAGATTTTATCCTATTAAAATTTATTCAAGTTCTGGAAATAATTTAGTTGATGAGAATTTTAAAAAAAATTATGAAAGACTTTTTTCAAAGCCATTAACAGTAGATAATGTTATTGATATTTTCAAAGATAATATAGAATTGGAAGAATTTTGACATTCCAAATATAATAAAATCATATAAAGTCATTTTGTAATATTAATTATAATGTAAAATTAAAAAATTAATATCAATAAGAATATAAATAAATATTATTACATAAAAAAATTCTTTTTAAAAATACCTCACAATAAAATAATAATAAAAAATTTCAGTTGAAAATATCAAAAATGATTAGTTTTAAAAATAAAGATAGAAGAAATAGAATTATAATATAAATATTGTTTTACAAAATAAATAACATGAATTGAAAAAAAGATATAATTTATAATTAACATCAACAAAATTAATTTACTTTTCTAAAAATAAACAATTAAAAAATAAATAATACAAAAAAAAAAACTGAAATCTGAATTTGTAATAATTATATTTTTATAAAAACAGAATTTTAAATATTTATTATTTTTTTCCTCTAACAACTTTTTTTTTATTACCTTTCTTAGGAGCCATAGAAGCTTGTTTAATACATTTTAATTCTTCATTAAAGAAAGCTCTCATAATTCTATGTTTAACAGCTTCAGCAGATAAACAACCTCCATAAGTCCTAGATACAGTTCTTTGACCTCTTGGTAAATTTTTCCATTCACTTCTTCCTAATCTTTTTAATCCATTTAATACTACTTTTGTATCTCCACATATTATTGGATTTCTTGTTTTTTTTATTTTTTTAAATCGAAGTTTACCTCCTGGAGTCCTAAATCTTTTCACTTTATTTGATTTTGTGTGATATGTATATTTTTTCACTGTTTGGATTCGAGGAGCCATCTTTAAAAATGAAATTTAATAGATTTATTTCTTTTTTTAATTTAATATTTTTTTTTTAAATTTTTATTTTTTTCAGAAATATTCAATTCTTTTTTTTTATTATATTGTTTTAGGAAAATTCATTGATTATTGTTTTTATGTTTTATAATTTTACTAATATTTTTAGATGGTATTTAATTTTTTAAATTAAGTTTTTATAAATCAATTATAATTTTATATAGAAAAATAAATATGTGTTATTATATGTTGAAATAAAAAAAATATTTAAATTTCATTAACATTTAAAAAAAAAATTAAAAATTAATTTATAGTACCAAAATTTAATCATCCAACTGCATAAGTAAGGCAGCACCTCTTAAGATCCAATAATCTTTATTTTCTTTACTGGGTAACTCAACATCTAAAACTTTTTCTAAGCTATTTCCAGAACTGGCAATAATACTACTTCTTTTTCCTGTTTTAAACATAGGGCATAAATAAATAAAAATTTCATTTTCATTATCTTCATCATCATCATCATCCTTAATAGTTTGTTTAGTATCTTTAACAGTTTCAAACCAAATAACAGGCATATTAAATCTCATATCTCCAGGTTTTTGATCAACAAGACCTAATTTTTCATCCCAAGAAGCTCCTTCTAAAAACAATCCTTCAACATAAATTCCATATTTTGGTCCTTTTTGAATTTCATCTTTGGTCATATTCATCACTTTGTATTTCATTGTTATATCTGAAACTGGAATTTTAGTTTCTCTTGCATGATTTTGATATACTCCTGTTATAAATCCTTGAGGATAAAATAATCCTGACATCCAATATACTATTGGATGACCATTTACTAACCATTGAGTTATAAATTCTATTCTTTTTTTTAAATCTGTTATCCATGAACCAAATGATTTAAATGAACTATATGCTATTTTCATCCATGACAATGGAATCTTATTTATTAAGAGAGAATTATATATTTCATCACTTTCATTTGACATTATTGATGTCCCTTCTATTGCTGATTTTAACTCTTTTAATGTTGATTCTATTCTTCTTATTAAATTATTGTATTTATCTATTTCTTGGAAAAGAACTATTGTTAATGGATGCTTTAATTCATTATCATATATTTTATCATGTATTTTATTTCTTAATTTTTTATCTATTTCTTCAAATTGTTCTGCTGCAATATTTGATATTATATCTAATACAATTTCATTTGAACTTTTTCCACCGGATTTTGAACTGGATATTTCCTTTGGTAAAACACTTGTTAAATTACTTAATAAAGCAGAAGATTCTTTTAATTCATATACAATATTTGCATTATCATTCAATCCAAAAATATCAGGATCATCAAAAGATGGTAATGTATTTATATATTTTTGATAAGGTTCCAATGATTTATATGCTGGAATTTCATATTGTCCAAAAACAAATTTCATTTCTATATCAGTATCATTTCCACTTGCATCTTTTTCCTTTTCAAATAAATTTTCATTTATGAATTTAATTAATGTACTATTCATTACTATACGATCTGTTTCATCTGTTATGGATCCACCATATGTTACTTCACCTATTAAATATAATATTGAATCCCAAGGAACATACTCTACATCAGCTTCACTTAAATATATGTTTACTAATTGTGATGAAGTATCAAAGTCACTTTGATTAAAATCATATCTAATATTAAATCCAATAGGACCGAATTTTTTTCTTTCTTGTAATACAGCATGGAATAAAGATAAAGAATAAAGAATTTTAGTGAAATGTTGTTTTTTAACAATATTATCTTTAAGCATTTGTGCTTCTTCTTGTTTAATTTCTTCAGGAGTTTTATTATTAGGATCAATAGGTTTTGAAATAGGATTAGTTTTATCATCTGTTAAATCATCAAATAGTTTTTTCATATTACTTTTAATTCCACTTGGAGGTTCTGTTGTTAATTTAAGAGAATTTTGTAGAATCGAAACTGGAAAAGTAGAAACTGGCATACTAGTTAACCATAATCTGAAATTAGGATTAACTAAATTATCTTGTGCTTGAATTTTATCTTTTTCTTTTTCATTTTTTTTATGATGATTTTGAGTAGGAATTATATCATTTGGAATATCAGTATAATCTTGTGATAGAGATTGTACAATTGTTGCTAAATCTGGCATAAATGAAGTAAATAAATGACAATTTTGTAAAAGAACCCAAGAACCATTTTTTATTCCATCATTTAATATTGCTCTTTTTGCTTCTTCTTCTTGTCCTTGACCTAAGGAAATTATTATTGTTTGGAATTCATATGAATTCACTGGTTCTTCATTTTCTTCATTTTCACCATTTTCCTCATTTTGTTCTTCTCCATTTTCATTATTATTATTTAATATATCATTATGTGGATTTGGTTCTTCTTTCTTTTCTTCTTCAACTTCTACTTCTTCTTTCTTTTCTTCTTCAACATGCATTTCTTCTCCTTCTTTACCTTCTACTTTTTCTAATTCTTCTACTTCGGCATTTTCTTCTTCTTGTGCTCGAAGTAATGCTTCTTGTCTTTCTATTTCTCTTTGTTTTTCTAATCTCTTTTGCTCTTCTTCAAATTGCTCTTTTCTTATTTTTTCAAATCTATCTTTAAATAATAAAAATTCATTTGTTGGATCTGCTCCTTTACTTAATATGAATATTATTGGAGTTTTCCAATCACTTTCTTGATATACTTCTTCTAATCTTGATGGACTTGTATCTACAAATAAATTTCCTAAATCATCAGCCACAATTTTTTTCACAAAATATAATAATTTTTCAGGACGAAATATTTTCATCAAAATTAACTTCATGAAGTTCTTTTCATATACTTGATTCATTCCTTGAACTCCAGATAATAAATCTTTCATTATTGTATCAAATGATTCTTTTAAATCATCAATTTTTCCTATTGTTTCTCTTAAATTATTCACTTTATTAACAGTTATCTTTGATAATCCATCTAATTTAAATTTCATTTCTGAGTATAATAATGAATTCCATTGAAATTCTGAAAAATATTTCGTATCTGGATTTGAAGGATATTCACTTGTATCAAATTGAGGAGGTCCTTTTACAAAAAATGAAAATTCATCTTCTGATATTTCTCCTCTATCTTTTCTAATATTTATATCTATTAAAAATGAAAATATTGTTTTGTGATTTTCAAATATTCCTCTTTTTATATTTTTATATATATCTTCTGTTATTTTCTTTTCTAAAAATTTTACTCTTTCTTTAATATCAGGTGAATTTTCTTCTTTATACATAATAGAATTAATGAATATTTTCTTAAAGTATTCTAAAGAAAATTGATACATAGGATCAATTTTACACATATCAGCAACAACAAAGAATAAAATAGATCCTCTTTGAGCAACAGGAACATATTCATTTCTCAAAGCATTAGTTTCTTTTTCAATTTCAATATTATTTTTCATATTAATATTAACTTCATTAGAAACAACTTGTTCTTCTTCTAAAGTTTCAATTAATTCAACTGCATCTAAAATTTTATCTTGTGGAATTTCAGCTAATTTTTTTAAAATATCTTTACTAAATTCAGCAAGTTGATCATTCATTCTTCCCATATCAGCAATAATTTTATCTCTTTGTTCATATTTTTCTCTTCTTTCACATTTGAAAACTTCACTTAATAATTGTTCACTTAAACCACTTTGAGTAACAGTGAAATTAATAATATTTAATTTAATATAAAATTCAGGTGGATAATGTGGATTTGCTAATTTAGTAGTGAAGAACATTTTAAATGAAGGTGAAAATTCTTTATCATTTCCATTAAATCTTATTTTTAATAATCCTGAATCATCAGTAAATGTACTTTGATTTACTATTGGTGAATATACTGTGTCTAAAGTCTCACCTACATTTTCTAATAAAGTTAAATTTCCTTGAATTAAATCATTTCCAATTCCTTCAAATTGAGCTTTTAAGTTTTCTTCTTTACAATCTGCTTTATAAATTATCATTTGACCTTTATACATATTTTTCAACCATTGATTTCCTTGTAATTGAGGATCAATTAATAAAGGATATTTTTGATTTATATTAAACATAATTGCATTTTCTATTGAAACTGCATCATTTGGTAAACCTTTCATTGTCCATTGTCTTATTTCAACAGGATCACTCATTATTGTATCAAGAGAATAATTTTTACTAATTGAAATATTATATTTTCTGCATAATTCAATTAAACTTTTTTGAGCCTCTTTTCTATAAGAACCACTAAATGGAGAAAAATATGATATGAATAATGCAGATATTATTATATTTCCTAAAAAATTCCCTGCATTTGCATTTAATTGAGTTAATTGTTCATCCCATCTTATTCCTTCATCTTTTAATAATGTTGTTAATTTTGATGCATTATTTTTCCTATCTGTATTTATTTTTTTATCTGTTTGAAGTTGATCTATTTCTTCTTGTGATTTATTCTTATCATCTTCTAATTGTTGAAGTCCTTCTTTCATTTTCTTTTGCTCTTCATTTAATGCTGCTAATTGAGCATCTAATTTATCTAATTCTTCTTTTTTTGTTCTTGCTTCTTCTTTTAATGGTCTTAATTCTTTGTCAATTTCCCATAATTCAACTACTCCTTTTCCCCATATATATAATGTTTGATGGGTTTCTGATAATTTACCTAATTTATCTTCTGTATCTGATAATTCAGGATGATATTTTTCGAAAACTTTTGGAACTTTTTCATTTAAATATTTTTTAAACTCTTCAAAGACATTATCTGGAATTGTATTTTTTTGTAATATTTCTTCTATTTTATAAATTGTGTTTTTTTCTTCAAATACTTGATATGCATATGATTTATCTGATGAACTTGTATGTTTTCCTTTTAAGAAATATGCCAATGCTTCTGGAACTATTATTTTTAATTCACTTGTTGCTTTTTCTTTTGCAAAAAGTGATAATGTATCACTTGATAATTTCTCCTTTACTTGTTCTTTAATTCCTTCAAATTTCCTTTGACATGCATCTCTTTCACTATTTATTTTATTTAATAATTGTTCGACTTCTTTCTTTTTTCCTTTTGATTGAATAAAGACTTCATTTACTTTACTTTGTTGTTTTGTTAATTCTTCTTTTTTAACTTGAATAATTTTAACTTTTTCTTCAAGATATTTCTCAGTTTCTGCAATTTTTGGTTCTAATTTCCTTATTTCTTCTTCTAAATGAATAATTTCTGTATGAGTTTTTGCTAATTTATCAGTACCTTCTTTTAAGACATTGATTCTTTCATCGTTTTGTTTTTTTTTCTCATCAAGTAATTTAATAAGCATATCATTCATATCTAAAAATGATTTTGGAGTAATATAAACTTTCCTTCCGAATTCATTGAAAAATTTATCTCTTAAGTCTTCCATAATTGTATGTGCTTCAACAACTAATTTAACTAAAGCACTTTTTTTACTATTATCATAAGGAATTTTTGAAAAAGCTCTTTCAGCACATGAAACAAGAGCTTCTTGAGGCCAAGGCATAAACCAATCTAACATACAACAATTTATTAATGCAGGGAATTTTCTTACTCTCATACGTAAATTATCTCCTACAGGAGATGTACAGAATAATAAATGGAATTTATTTCTTGAATTTTCTACAAATTGCTCATATGTTAAATTAATATCTGGTTGTAAATTTCCCAAGGGAGTTCCATATTCATTTTCTAATAAACCTGGTATTTCTCCATTATTTAATAAATTATTTATATTTTCCAAAATGAAATTATGACCTACATTATTATCATTTAATAATAAAGTAACATTATAGAAATTTGCTTTTTTTATAATATCTTTAATAATCTTTTTAAATTCTTCTAATTTAAAATCTCTAGGAGCACTAAAAGTATGAAATCTATCAGAAAATCCAGTCATAATGAAAGAAGCTAATTGGCAAACTGTTTGTTTACCTGAACCACCATGTCCTATTAAAACCATATTTCCTCTTGGTTGTCTTAAAACTCTACAAACTCTAAGTAAATGAGCTATAAAATAATCAAAGAATACTATATTCATTGGATTAGTTTTATTTTTTGTATTATATATTGAAAGAAATTCATTTAATCTTTTATTTAATATTGAATTATCTTGAACATAATCATATGGTCTGTCTGGAATTGGTCCTTTTTGTAATTCTGAGAAATATACTGGAGGTCCTGATTTAAATAGTTGATCGTAAGTCCAATTAGTTTTAAATTTATTTCTTAATAATGTACAAATATTTTCTCTTACTGTTTTTAAATCTTGTTCATTTATTAATCTATCACAGAAAACTCTTTGTACTTCATGCATCCATAATTTTATATAAACATCAGCTTGGGATACATGTGATGCTTTCACCATTAAAATTCCTTGGAAAACTCTACTAATATCTCTTAAATTAAAAATATAATGAAATTTGGAAGGAATAGGTTTCATAGTATTTAGCATAATTTCATATAATTCAATAGTAGAAGAAGTTGTTTCAATAGTATATTTTTTAACTTCTTCTCCGAATGCATTAGTGGTGAAGAAGCCTCTTAAAATATTTTCAAATATATAATTTAAAACTTGTTTATTAGGTTGTGGGAAACATACTAAAGTAAAATGTCTAGTAAATCTTCCAGTTAAAAGAGATCTACCTCCAATAGGAGGACCACCAGAAACAATCATATTAGTATTTGAAATATATTTCCAGAAAAATTGAGGTCTATCATACCATCCTCCTCTATCTAAAAATTGTCTAAGTAATTCAATTGGTGGATGAGCTCCCCATTCATTTGGTTCTGGCATATTTATATCATCAATAAATACTAAACATTTTTTTCCTCCTTTTCCCCAAAGTCTCTTTTTACCTTTTTCTTGTTCTAATTTTTTTTCTAAACCTTCTTGGATTTCCTTTGATGATGTTTGAGCACTAAAATTCATATTAATGAAAGTCCATTCTTCAGTTTCTAATAATTTTCTATTTATATGTTCAATTATTGCTGTTTTTCCAGTTCCTGTTTCTCCAGTGACATATACATTTTTTCTGGAGTTTAATAAAATTTCAAGAACAAATGAATATCTTAAAGTATCAATAGTAGGAACGAAAATAGAGGCAAAAGGCATATCTTTAACAAATTGAAATTGAGCATTTTCGGTAGAAAATTTAATATAATCATCTCTTTGAAAATCATAAAAATGTTCCATTACTAATTGTGAATTTTCTAATTTAATTTCTCCATATTTATTTCTAATAAAAGATTCAACACGAGCACATCCTTTATTATTAACACATCCAAAAACACCCCATACCATAGCTAGTGCGAAGCACATAATAATTTTTTTCTTATATCTACCTAATTGATCTTGATTATCTAAACCAGGCCATTCTCTTCCTATAAATCCATGTTCTCTTGTGAAATAAAATTCAAGGAAATAACAAAGAGAAGCAATCATACTTGAAATAGAAGGTTTAATAAAACAACAACCTGTTAAATATAAATCATCAATATTATCAATAGCATCATCTACTTTATCTTCAAATAATTGTTCAACATATATTTGAAGTTCTTTTGGTAAAATTGTTTCATCTGTAAAGAATGTTTTCATCCAATGATGAGCATAAGGTCTCCATCCTAATTCTTTTGGTCCTAAATATATTACTCCTAATCTTGAAACTGTTGCTAAAGATGCTTTTGATAAATCTTCAACTTCGAAAAGAACTTTAACATGACTTTTTAATTTTATTCTTTCTCCATTTGCTAAACATAATGTTTGAGAATCATCAAGAACAGAATTCATATTTTCTATCCATTTTGTATCTATTGGTCCATCAAGTACTACCCATCTAAATCTATCATCACCTTCATCTAAAAGTGCTTTTTTTATTTTTTTAGTACAAATTCCATATTCGAATATTTTCTTCTCTTCATTTTCTTCTCCAAATAATTCTCCCATTGTTATTGATTTTGGATTAATTACCCATTTTTTAATTAATTTATATCTTGAATCACAATTTGGATTATCTGTTCTTATTTTAGTACAAACTTTCTGAACTAAATCTATACATGTTGATTTTCCTGTTCCAGGAGGACCTGTTAAACAAATACCTAAACGTATATTTACAATATCAACTAATTGAAGACATTTTTTCATTGTAAAAGGAGAAGGATCTAATTTATTTTCTTCTATTACTTTTGTTAATTCTTGATCGAAAAATTCTACTACTGGTTCTGTACATTCAATATCAGGGAATAAGTCACTTAAAAGAGCTTTGAATAATTTAATATCTTCACTAATAAATTTAGGAAAGTTTGCATCTCTTAAAGCAGAAAGAACTATTAAATCTTCATCATGTTTTTCTTTACCAAATTCACTTTTTGTTTTCCTTTTCAAATTTCCTGCCATAGATAAAACAGTTCCAAGAGTTCTTAAAGTGAAATCATAATGATCTTGTTGACTTAATTGTTGTTCAGCCAATTCATATAATTTATATAATTTCTTACTTAAAGCATCAGATTCACTAAAACCTTCAGAATATAATTTAACTTGTGCAATTTTTGAAAATTCAGGTTTCATCATAGTAATAGGTCTAAAATTAGCTTTTAAATTATCTGGTAATTCACTTCTTCCACTATAAGTAGGATTCATAGTAATAAAAACACCACTTTTACCGACAAGAGTAATAGCATCTGTCATTATAGTAACAGTTTTAGATCCTGTTAATTGAGCTTGTCTAATTTTAAATAATTGAGTTGCAATAACTGATAAAACTTCAACATTAATACGATTAAATTCATCAAGACAAGCATAAGCTCCGAATTTATGTTTACATAATCCACTAAAAATATTACCTAAAATTTTATAATCTATTTGTTCAGAACAATTAAAAACAATACATTGAATTCCAAAAAATTTAGCTAAATCTTTAGTAGTTTCAGTTTTTCCAGTTCCAGCAGGTCCTCCTAAAGAACATCCTAATTTAATTTGTAAAGCTGAGGACATAGTAAGCCAAACTCTATCAGTTAAAGGAGAAATAACAATACGAGTTGAAGGACCGAAATATTCATAACCATAATCAAATTGATATTTTAATTGTCTAATACGAACAACTAAATTTTTCTCATCCATTCTTCCTGGATCTGCACCTTCCATATAAGCTCTTAATTGTTTTTGCCATTCAAAGTCATCTACTCCTGGTTCTACTTCAACTAATTCTCTCATAATATCTTTATAATGAACATGATGTGTGATTAAATTTGATATTATTCTTCTTAAATTTGGATTATTGTTTGCAAAGTCTTCATTTACCATTTTTGAATATGATAATATTGCTTTATCTATTTTTTGATACCAATCCATTAAAGAACTTTGTTCTTTTGGTAATTCTCTAATAGCAAATTCTGTGTTTTCACAAAATTTTACATGAGATATTGTTGCTATTGTTTGAGACATATTTGGTGATTCTTTTTCTTTTTCTTGTTTTCCTTCTTTTTCATCAATTATCTTCTCTAACCATTGTTTATGTCTATTTTCCTCTTTTACATCAACATAATATTTATATGCATATGTCATTTTCTCTTTCAAACATTCATTTATATTTTTTTCAAGTTCTTCTAACCATTTTTCTAAATCATCTTCAATTTTTACTTTTTTTTCTTTGTAATCTTTCATTAACATAAATTCTTCTTTTGATAAAGAAACAATACCATTAATATATTTAGAAGTAGTTCCTTCGACTTTAGCAGCATATTTCAAATCATAAATATCTTCGAAAATTTTACATAAATAAGGTTTTATCATTTCAATACCATCTTTTCCAGATCTACTTTCAGAACTTTTAGCATTAGCTAACATAAATAATAAATCATCATTTGATATGAAATAAAATCTCTCAAAGTAATTTCTCATTGCTTTTAATTGTTCTTCAATTTTTTGTTGAATTTGATCCAATAATTTTGCACAGGGAGTCATTCTAATTCTCATATCTAAAATTTTAGAAATTGGAAATCCTGCAGATTTATTTAATGCTGTTTTCCATTCTATATCTACCTTGTCAAATGTTGAATCTTGTAATTTTCTCTTCATATCTCCACTATTAATGATATTTTCTAAATATTTATATTTTTTTTGGAATAATTTTAAAAAGTCTATAGCATTTAAATATGCTTCAAAATCTTGTTTTAATTTATATGGGTTTTTCTCTCCTAATTTTAAAAATAATTTTGCATATTTCGATGATACAACATTATTTATTCTCATTTGACATTCTTCTAAAGCATTTATCATATCACCGAAATTTTCAAACATTTTTTTATCCATATTTGGAGATAAAATAATTTCTTTTTTCATTTCTAAAATAATATTAATTTTATCTTCTAATTGTCTAAAGTTAATAGCTTCTAATTGAATAGTTCTTATTTCTTTTTCATATTTATAAGCTTCAATAGAAAGTAATTGCTCCAAAGTATAAGATTGAGTAATTAAAGGGAAAGTTTCTTCAGGGAATAAATTTTGAATTCTATCCCAATGGTTTTTATTTAAATCTTTACATTTTAGATAATCAACAACTTTCATAGATTCAGCAAAAGAATTAACTGTATCAATTAAAGTTTTAATAGCAGTACCATCATCATTAAAATTAGCAGCTGCTCTTCTTCCTATAATATCGTATTCTTCACATTTATCTAAAATTTCTTTTGTATCTAATTCTGAAAATTGTGTTTTTTTCCATTTTTCACAATCATCGCCAAAAGTATTTAAAGCCTTCCATAAATTTTGTAATATATTCATCATTTCTCTTACTTCTTCAACTTTTGAAAAATTTTCTTCTCCATATCCTAAAACTGTTAAAAATTGATTATATGTTGCAGCATCTTTTTCTATTTTTACGAAATTTTTATCTAATTCTTCTAATTTATCTAAATTTTGACCAATTATACCTATATCATCTATTGTTGGATCATAATTAATAAATTTAGGATCTTTTAATGGTTCTTCTATTCTTCCTGTTTCTTTGAATAAATTTGGAATTGAACGGTCTTTTAAATTTTTTAATAATTTATCTTGACTCTTTCTCAAATTTTCTGTCAAAGCATCCCAACTTACTTTTAATTGGAATTTTTTCACATTTATATTTTCTATTAATTTTACATCTTCAGCTCCGATTCTTTCAAAATTTTTAGATTTTAATAATGAAGCTATTGATAATAAAGTATTTAATTTTCTTTCATTTATATCATACCATATATCTAAAATTTCCTTTGCTTTTGTTTTTTGAAGAAAACCTTGTTCATCTAAAATATCTCCTTCTAATTTTTTCAACATATCATCAAACCAATTTTCAATTTCATAAGTTCTTGCTTTTAATTTTTCTGGATAATTTTCCTTTAAGAAATCAATAGTAGAATTTTGAGCTAATCTCAAATCTTTTCTTAAGCCTTCTTCTAGAGATAATTTAATCATTCCAATTTCTTCATCAAAAGGTATATATCTTTCAATAATTTTCTTTGATTTTTCTGAGAAAATAAAAATTAATCTAAACATTTCATCAGCATCTTTTAAATATTCATCTAAAAGAATTTCTTTATTAATACTTTTTTGTTTCCAATGATATTGTAAATAAGGATCTAATCTTTCTAAATAAGTTTCACATTTATTATAAGCATATCTTAATTTTTGAGCGATGTCACTTTCTTTTTGAATAAAAACAGCATCTTCTTTTAAAATTAATTCGACATTTAAATCTCTTGGTTCATCCGTATCCCATTCTCCAAATTTTTCATCCCAATCATCCATATATTTTAAATAATGACTAAATCTAGGATGAGCTCTCCATCCTTTAACTTTTAATTCTCCTAAAGTTTCATTAATTTCTTTTTCAAATTTAGTTTTTAAATGTTCATAATCAGGATCATATGAAATGAAATAATGATGAGGTCTTTTTATTTCTTTAACTTCAATAGAATCAACAATTTGAGGAGCAGCAACTCCAGAATTCATAATATCTTGTGGAGTTTTACCTTCATTTAATAATCTCTGATATTCTTTTTCTTCATTATCAATTTGAATATGTGCTGAAGGATCAAAGTCTGCATCTGGTGTTGCTTTCACGAAAAATGGTTTTACTTTCACTGTTTGATAATCTAATTTTTCTATTGGCTTATTATCTAATTTACATTGAATTAAAAAATAAGGAACTACTCTGTTTGGATTTTGAATTTGAGGTTTTATATATTCTCCATTTTTATTTAACATGTTTTCTTTCTTTGGTGGAACTCCTATTTCATTGTATTCATCTAATTTTGTCAATACATCTGTCATTGAAAATAAAAACATTCTCCTTAATACATCTAACATTATGTAATCGAATAAATAAGCTAATTTTACAAAATTTTTACATTCATCTTTTATCATCATTTTGTTTTTATAGGAAAAATTGTCAAATCCTACTATTTCATCTTCATTTAATATTCCTTTTTGGTCATTTACTGCCTTTTCATAATTTTCATAATCGTTATTTCGTTCTTCTCTTTTTTTCTTTTTTGATGATATTTTATTTCCTTTTTTATTATCATCTGTATTGTGATTTTCTTCATTATGTAAATCATTAATTTTTTGTTGAACTTGACTGAAAATTGTTCTTAATGAAGTATCAAAATTATTTTGACATGCATCATGAACATCATCTAATTTTTTTCTATTTCTTCTTCTTAATTCATTTTGTAAATCTTGGAATTTTTGAAAAGAATTTGAATCTAAACCTACTTTCATATCAACAATTTTTAAATTTAATATTGAATTACAATAACTTTTATGTCTAATTAATCTGTCATTATAATTATTATTATTAAATAAAAGAGCATTTTGTAATTCATTTTGATAAGCAATTTTCTTTTGTTTGAAAATATTTTTTCTCCACATTTTAATAATCCTCCATATTTTAAAATTTTTAAAAAAAGGAATTTCAGCAATAACATTATATCTTTGTCTTTCATTAATCCATTCAGCTAACTTAATAAATTCTTTAGGTTTTTTATCAATATAAACAGTGAGTCCTTTACTAGAAAGAGTATAATAAGTTTTTTCTTTGGAAATATCTTTAAATTCTTTAGGTCTCAATTCATAATAATTTTCTTTATCACTAGGTAAATAATAAACAAAATCCATTTTATGATCTCTATTTTCAAAAGCATCTCTAATAAATTTATGAATTTTATTCATATATTCATCTTGATCACTTTCATCAATTTCTTTGTGTAATTCTTCAAGTGGATTTTCCTTTAATTTCAATTTTCTTTCTTCTTCTAAAAGAGCATCTTTTTCCATTTTTTTTTCCCTATCAGCATTTCTTTCATTTTCTTTCCTTTGAGTGTAGCTTTTCCCTAAATTAATAATAGTAGTAGTAGGTCTTGATAATTTAGGTTCTAAAGGAACATTAAATCTAGTTTTTGTCATATTCATACTTTGAGTTTTATTAGCAAAGTCAGAAGCAGATACTCTAAATCGATCAATCATTTGATTTGCACTTGTAATTGTTTCTCCTCCTGTTGGAGGTAATTTATCAATAACTTTAAATCCTGTTATTGATAATAAATCTTGTATATTATTTGATGTTCTATTTCCTGTTGTTCTTCCTTCATCAAAACGAGATTTTGTTGTTTTTTCATCTGGAATTGTTATTACGTCTTCTTCTCCTGTTATGAATGCTTTCATTGCTTTTATTTTTGTTGGATTTTTTATTAAGGAATTAAATTTCTCACCCTGACCTGAATCGTATATTCTCTCCAGTAATCCAAGCTCTTTGTGCTTCTCGTTTTTTCCAAAATTCATTGAATCATTTATGTAATCTGAGTGATATGAATTGTTTTCTACCCCTTCTTCGTTGTTCTCTATTTCCTCATTTGAATTATTTAAGGAACTATTTGAATGATCTTGCATTTTTTTTTAATTTTTTTCTGGATTGGGATTTAAGTTATTTAGTAATTAATTAAATATTTTTGTTTTATTTTTTTAAGGTTAATTAAGCATTTTTTTATTTTTTTTATTTTTTTTGGGGAAATAAATAAATTTTTTATATTATATATATATTATATTTATTATCATAATATTAATCTTTATTCTAAAATACTTAAATCATATATTTTTTTATAAATTTCTGTAGTCTCCCATTATACTTTCTATAGTTTGGTTTAATTTAGATTGATACATTCCATTTATTATTAATACTTTTCCTTATATAATGTTTTGATTTGTTTCACTTAAATAAAATTGAATCCATTCTCTATTATAATTTCTCAGTTTCTATTTTTTTATTTATTGAAATAAAATTATATTTACATTAAGTTATTTGATTTTTTATATTTGAAGAACTAATATAATATCAATTATCATTTAAATTTTTAAAAATTAATGAAAACAAATTAAAAAAATTAAAGAAAATATATTAATTTAATTTACTTTGAATATAAATATGAGTAGTCATTATCCTCCTTTAAATTTTAAATTAAAAGAAAGAATATATGAAAATAACGATAAAACAATAGTAATATTTAAAACTAGAAAGAGACAAACTATAAAATATATAGCAGTAAAATCATATGTGAAAAAATATCATCAAGAAAATTATGATAAAGAATATGAAATATTAAAAACAATAAATCATCCATCTATAATAAAAACATTGGGTTATGCAGAAGATAAAATCAATTTTTATATGGAATTAGAATTTTGTGCAAGTGGAAATTTATCAACTTTAATATGGAAAAATAAAACAAGTAATTACTTAGAAAAAGTAATAAAAATGGTGAGTACTCAATTATTATTAGGATTAAAAACATTACATCAAAATGGAATAATTCATTGTAATTTAAAGCCAAGTAATATAGTAATTGATGAATTTGGAAATGTAAAAATATGTGATTTTAAAAGAATTTTAAAAATAAATGAAATGACAAGTGATGATATAAAAAAAAATAAAATGTCAATGACTCCTTGTTACACTGCTCCAGAATTATTTTCCTTAACTGGAGTTTTTTCTTTCAAAAGTGATTTATGGGCTTTAGGATGTATTATGTATGAAATGGCTGTTGGTCAAGTTCCTTTTTCTGATGAACATGTTAATCAGTTAGTTTATAAAATTGTTAACGATGATGTTAATTTCAATCAGAAACAATTACAAAATTATTCTATAGAATTTATAGAAGTGTTAATAAAATTACTGGAAAAAAATCCTGATAATAGAATTTCATGGGGAGAAATTGAAAAATTTCCTTTTTGGGAATTTGAACATTCTCGTAATAATTCTACTAATGCTTCTTTTAATGAAAGTCCTAAAAGTAATAAACATAGTTCTTTAGTTAATTCTTTGAATAAAGTTAGTGAAAATAATAATAAGAATAATAATAATATTAAAACGAATAATTTTATTCAAAAAGAAGAAGATGATGATTATACTTCTTCTAAAAATGATAATAATGCTAAAAACACTGATCAAGAATTTAATTTTCAAAATCATTTGAATTTAAACAATGAAAAAGATGAAGATGATAATTATTCTAATAATAAATATAATATAAAAACTAATCCATTAAGTTCAATGAGTATGATGGTAAGTAAAATAATAGATAAAAGAGATAAAAGAGCAACAAATGATATTGTTCAAGATATTACAATGTCAATGACAAAACCAGATGAATTACCTCAAATTCAAGAAATAATGCTTCATAATAGTGATAGAAATGTAAAACAAATCATAGGAAATAAAATTATTGATTCTCATGAAGAATTATTTTGTGATTATAACAAATTAGAATTTTCCCCTGTTTTAAAATTAGATAAAATAAAAGAATTATTTATCAACCAAAAATATGAACAAGTTCAAAATTATTTAATTACAATATATCAATTAATGGATAATTACTCTTTAAATAATCAAAATAATCAATTATTAAATTTATTAAATTATTTTGAATCAATAATAAGAAATAAAGACATAGCAAATAATATAGTAAATTCAACATTTATGGAATTACTAATAAAATTTTTAGATATAAATGATGATAACATAAGAATAAGATCATGTAGTATTATAGGATATTTAGTTCGTTATTCAACAACAATAGAAACTCCATTAGATAAATATAATTTAACAGAAAAATTAATATCATTTATATCAGATAATAATATAAATTTAAATAAAAGTGCAATTGCAACTTTAGGAGAATATTTATTTTTTGTAGCCGCTCAAATAGAAGGAGAATGTGATATAGATTCTGAATGGAATATTTCACAAGAATCACTTTCTTCTCTTTTATTTGCTTTAAATCATTCTGATGAAAAAGTACGTTTTTATTCTTTAAAAACTATTGAAAATATATCTTGTAAAACTACTATATCTAAAAATTATTTTGCTTCTAATGATGATTATATTTCTAAAATAATAAATATTTATAATGAAAACTGTGAAAATCCAGAAATTCATACTAGTGCTTTAAGTGCTTGTTCCCATTTAATTAGACATGAACCTTCTTTATTAAAAGTTTTTATTGATAAAGTTGATACTTTAAATTTTGTTTTGGAGAAAGAAACTCAAAAAAATCAACAATGTATTATTAATTGTTTATTATTTGGAATTGTGGGAGATGTTAATAATATTAAAATTATTAATTTAGATGATGTTATTCCCGAATGTATTAATTTATTGGAAACTGCTAATAGTATAATTAAAACTAAAATTATTCTTTTGTTTTCTTTGATTTTTAATGATGCTGATGTTATTATTAAATATGGTGAAAAAGTTTTTGAAATAATGCAGGGATTGAGAAAAGAAAAAGATCAATTTTATTGTTATGTTAAAATATATGAAAGCTTTTTGATTAATTTCTGTAATAATATAATTAAATATTTTGTTTCTATTAATGATGATAAAAAAAATTATCAAGAAATAATATCTTTAATAGATACTTTTAATATAATTGCTCCTTATCAAAAAGTATCCTTCTCATTATATAATTCAGAATTTTTGAATTCATTAATTAATATTCTTAATCATAATATAAATAATCCTGGTGATCAATTAATTACAAAAACATTTGATTTAATAAAATCATTTAGTGAAAATCCATATAGTGTAGAAAAAAATAGTGATTTTATAATAAAACAAATGTTCAAAAAAATATTGTTATTAACTTTAAAATTAAACGATAATTATAAAAGATTTCCATTAAATATATGTGCAAATATAATAACAGTATTATTAGATGATGAAAAATTATATTCTTCAACAGTAATAGAAGGAGGAAAAACAAATCAAATAAATTCTCTTATTATAAATATTTTACCGATAATATATGATTTATTAAAAAATCAAGATACTGTACAAGATTCTCTTTCTTTTCTTTCATTAATTATAGAAAGAAATTCTGCTTTTATAAGATTTTATCGTTCAATTGGAATAATCAATGAAATATTTTCATTAATGAAAGAAGAAAACTTTTATTCTAATTTAAATTTAATTAAAATATTAATTAAATTAATAGAATCTAATGATACTAAATTTGATGATATAATTCAATTAGATTTAATTGATAAAGTAAATTATATGATATCAAAAGATAATATGGAAGATATAACAATATATACTGAATATGTAATAGAAATGTTTTTTGATTTAATGTTTAAAATTAATGATGCAAAGAAACAAAAATATTCTTCAAATTTTGATAAAGAAGATTATAAAAAAAACTTTACACCAAAAATAGAAAAAGTAGCAATTAATTTTAAATTATGTATAAAATTATTAGGATGTGAAAATATTAATATACAAGAAAAAGCATGTATATGTTTAATATTTATGTTACAATTTTTTCCAAATGGAAGAGCTGAAAGTGTTAAAATTAATGTTGCTTTTTCTTCAGAAGATATTCCAAATTTATTAAAAGGATTAGATATGAATTGCCAAAAAATTCATAAAAAAATGATTTCTATATTTAAATGGATTATTGAATATCAAACTAATGCCCAAATTATTTTAAAAAATTATGTAAGTTTCCTTCAAACATATATTGAAAGAATTAGGGATACTTCTGATAATGATGCTATTATTGAAAATGCCAAAAATTTCTTAAATCAGGAATTGATAAAAATAAAAAGTTAATTTTTTCAATAAATTTTTGAGAATTTATAAAAATTAAATTATTTCAAAGCTATATTTTTCAAATGTAATAAAGCAATATAATAATCAAAAAATTTAATATATAATTATATTAAACATTAGAATATTATATTAAATTAAAAATAAGGAAATTTTTATTGATTTATGAAGCAGTTAATTTATTTAATTTTTAAAATTATATATTTGAATATTAATAAAAATATTTGAAATAATATTTAAATTCACATTAAAAATGGTAACATTTTATATAACAAATACAACATAAATAAAAAATAGGAGAGAATATTAGGAAAGAGTAAATCATTGATGAATATAAAAACTAAAGAAAATAGAAAAGAAGGAACAAACTCCTTACCAAAGCTTCCATATATAGACAGTGCCTATTTATCTTTAAATGATTATGAGAGAATAAAAAGAAATGTTTATATACCATCAAAGGAAGAAATATTGAATGAAGAAATAATAAGAAAAGAACAAGAATCAGATAAAACTGCAAAAGCAAGAGCATTAAGAGATAAAATAATAAATTATGATATAAAAAATCCAAAAATAAAATTAAGTGATCTTGATCAAGAAAATATTCAAACGAAAAAAAGATTAATTAAATTAGCTCAAAAAATGATGGATGACAATGAAGATTGTGTGAAAGAAATGGAAATATTATGTAAATATGCTAAAATTGCTACAATAAGAGATAAGCAATTAGAAGAAAGGAAGAAATTAGATGAAATTTATAAAAGAAAAGAAAAGAAATTAGATACTATGATGGAATTAGAAAGATTAAAAGAATTAAAATATCAACAAGAAAAAGAAGAAAGTAGAAAAAAACAAAATAGAGAAGGTTCTTTAATTATTATTGATCAAATTGCAGATAAACAAAGAGAAAAATTAAAACAGAAAGAATTAATTGAAAAAGAACAAAAAATAATAGTTCAACAAATAAAAGATTTACAAGAAAAAGAATTAAGAGAATTGCAAAATAAACAAATACAATCAGAAAAAATAGCAAAAGAAATTGAAGAAGCAAATAAAATAAGTGCTTTATCAAAGCAGAAGAAAATATTAGAAGAAAAAGAAGAAGATTTAAAAATATTGAAATATAATATGGAAAAAGCAAAAAAAGAAGAAGAAGAAATGAGAGAAAAAAAAAGAATTCAAGAAGAAAAAGAAAAAGAATTACAAAAATTAAGAGAAAAACAAGAAAAAGCAAAAGATAAGCAAAGTGAATTAGATGCTTTAAGAGCAAAAAGAGCTTTTGAAGAAAATGAAAGAATTTTAAGACAAAAAGAAAAAGAAGAAATATTATTAAAAAAGAAATTATATAATGAATTAATTATTGCTAATGAAAAACAAAAAAAAGATAGAGAAATGCAATTAATTGAACAAGCTATTGCAGAAAAAAATGATTATGAAAGAATTATTAAAAATCAAATTGAAGAAAAAGAGAAAGAAAGAATTATTGAAGAACAAAAAAAAATGAAAAGATATAAACATAATGATGATATTAGAAAAATGATAAAAGAAAAAGAAGAAAGAGAAAAATTAAAAGCTAGAGAAATTATAGAAGAAGGAAGAAGGATTAAACAAAGAAATGATGATTGGTATAAAAGAATGGAAAAAATTAAAGAAGAAAAAATCCAAGGATTAAAAGATTTAAATATTAATCCTAAATATATTACTGATTTGGAAAGATATAAAATTATATAATTATTATTTTTTTTTTTTGAAAATATCAATTTATGAAAATTTTAAAATTAGAATTTAAAATTATTATATTAATAATATATTATTTTACTTAATATCATCATTTATTTTAATTGTTATATATTCTTCATTTGATTTTATATCATTGATACATTTATCACAATAGAAAAAATCATTTAATTGATTATAACTTTTATCAAATAACATATTATTTTTATGGCATTCAGGACATTTATGTAAATTCCATTTATTTTTTAATTCTTGATAATATTTTTTTCCTTCTTCAAAATAATGGTTCATACTTTTCAAATAATAATTCTTAATCATTTCAGAATTACAATTAACCATAGTTTTATTTAGAGAATCAATAGAAAATAAAGATTCTTCTTTATCATCATCATGATAAAAAGGACAAATTAATCTATTTTGGCAATTTTTATTTTTTTTTGCAAAAGGACATAATTTTTTTCTAAAAATATCTAAATGATACATATATTCATATTTATTATGACATTTTTGACATTCATCTCTATAAGGACAAATTGCATTTGGTATTGGTTTTCCTTTATTCATTACATTTTCACAAAATTCAGCTTTATAATTTTGATATGGTCTTCTTCTATCATTTTTATCATCATGATAATTTAAGCATTGATTTACTGGTAATTTACATAATAAATTTAAAGGACATTTATGTGTTTTATATGTTAATGGATTAAATTCAGATGGAATACTTTCTTTATTTCTTAATTCTTCTATATAAAATTTTTGCTCATTTTCTGAATTTTTTATTATATCTTTTATCTCTTTTATCATATTTTTTATCACTTCACTATCAAAATCTAAGTCACTTTCCATTTTTTCTGAATTTTCATGATAAAAATGACAATTTTTATTTGAACATTTTTCAGTTGTTTTATTTTTACATAATATTTTTTTATATATTAAAGGATGATAATATATTTCTTTATCAACATGAGCAAAAGGACATTTTTCACGATATATACAATCTTCTTCTTTTTTTTCAACATAAACACATTTGATTGGAATATAAGAAAAATACATATTATCATCTATATCTAATTTTCTATATGAAAAAAAAGCTTCATCTGGATTAAAAATATGTTCTAAATCACCTCTTTTAATTAAATAGTGTTCAAAATAAGTATTTTTATATGTTCTTTTTTTAATTTGATTATTACTTTCTAAAATCCAAAAGTAATTAAAATGTTTGATTAAACTATTCATTATATCACATATATTAATAAAATATTCAATTGTACAATAATTTATTGTAATTAATGCATAGTGAAGATATATAAGAGAACTTTCATCTAAATAATTGAAATAATTCTTTAATATGTTAATTATTGGGAAAGTATCATTAAAATATTTTCTTGTGACTTTTTTAATTGGAGGTAATCTTTTTTTTGGTAAAATATATAGTTTCTCCAAATTTGAATATACTACTTTAAGACGAGTTATTAATTTATGAGGCCATTTTTCATAATTGAAAAAATAACTTTCATTTTCTTCATTCTCTATCTCTGTCATAATAAATTAAAAATTATTTCTACTTTTTTCTTAAATATGTTAAAATATAAATTATAAAAAAAAATAAAATATTACAATCTTTAAAGGATTAAATTATAACAAAATATTTGATTAAAATAGAAAAAAAGTCAAACTAAAAAATCCTAAGAATATATTTTAAAAAACTAACTTTTATTTCTTTTTTTTTAAATGTTATTTTAGGTTAAAATATATAAATAAATTTCTTACCAATCTTCACTCAATTAAAAAATTTATTCATCCTGAAAAAGCAAAACAAATTATAAGAAATCATCATTCATAAATTTTCATTTCAATCTAAACGAAAATTTAAAAAAGTTAATTTATTATATGATGATATTGCTATTTCTTTATTAGTTATTCTTAACAATGAATTAAAAAAATAATTATAATAAAATATTATTAATAGGTTAAAATTTGAAAATAATGTATTTCTTTCATATAAATTTTATATTGTATATATCTAAAATATAATTCATTTAATTCTGGATTTCTATATTTTTTTAAAAGATAATTTGACATTGATTGAATCATAATTATTTTTATATTTTCTTTTAATAAATAATTAAGGTCAGAAATAACAATTAATGTTCCATCTTACAAATTGTTACACTATTAATTGCATGGTTAATCAATTGAATTTCTGGTTCTTTAATTTCTGTTAATCTTCTTCTTTGGAAAAATTAAATATTTATCTAATTAATAATAATATTTTTCTATTATTTAAAATAATAGAATTTAAATTTCTAAATTCCATTTTCTTCCTCTTTAAATTTTTTAATTGTGTTTTTATAAAATAAATTTTAATATCCAAAAATGTCCCTAATCTATAACAAAAAAGACAAAGCTACAGATATGGATACTCAACAACAAGAAATAGATTATAAAGAAGAAGATGAAGGACAATTAGATAAAATATATATAAAGGAAAAAAAAAAAAAAATAAATCACAATGAATTTAATGGTAAGATATTTAAAATGGCTTTAATTCAGATTTAGATAAAATTCTTATTCAAATAAAAAATTTAAATGAAATGTATAAAGGAAAAATAAAACAACAAGAAAAAGATCTTTTGATTTTAGATGAGAAAATAAAAAAATATAAAGATATAATAATAGAAAATGATAGAGAATCTCCATTGGTAAATAATAATTAATAAAACTAATTCAGTTAACAAAAGATGAAATAAACACAAATAAAAGATTGGAAAGAAGAGATATTGAAGAAAAAATACATATAATTTCGAACATTAATACATAAAAATTTATAAATATATTTTTTTCACATATTAACTTTCCTATAAATAATATTCTTAAAAATTATTATTTTAATAATGATAAAATTTATCATTTACTTAGTACTTTCCAAAAATCTCCCAGCATAATATTTAACATCAGGATCTTCATCACCAGTTAATCCTTTAACAGCACTTTCAATTTTATCTTTACTTCCAGAATCGAAATTTTTAAAAATTTTCTGAACTAATTTAATAGTATAAAATCTAACATTAGAGATTTTATCTTTTAAGCATTTTAAAATCACAGGAACAATTAATTCAGTGTTTTGTTTTGGATCTAAGTAACTAGAACAAACACAAAGAGAATGAATAATACACATTCTATGTAAATAACTTAATTTAGGAGTACTTAAAAAGCTTTGTA
>JAJJLU010000526.1:0-33881 GCA_023807065.1 Isotricha intestinalis | reverse complement strand
TGGATTAAAAAGGATAATGAATATTCAATTAATAAAATAATTAATAATGCACATACTCAATATATATATAAAGTAATTTATACTTCAAAAGGAAATTTAATTTCATGTGCTGATGATGGAAAAATTAAAATATGGGAATTAATTAATGGAGAATATAAAAATATTAAAACTTTTGATAATTATTATAAAGTAAAATCAATTTTAATATTAGAAGATAAAAATATTTTAATTTCTTCTGGTAATGGAACAAAAATTTGGGATTTAAATAATGAAAATACACCATTAAAAAACTTTAGAAATATTTATAAGAGTTGGACGAATGGTTTAGAAAGAATTGATGAGGATAAAATTATTGTTTGTAATAAATATAGTTTAATAATAATTTCAATTTCTAAATTAGAAATAATTAAAGAAATTACAATTAATTATCAATGTTGGTCAATTAAATCAATTAAAAATAAAGGACTTTTATTAGTTGGAGCTTTTATTCCTAATGGTTTTAATGATTATATTAATATGTATGTTTATAGAAGTGATAATTATGAATTAATACAAACTATTGAGAAAGTACATTCTTATGAAGTCACTGGATTTCTTGAAATAAATAGTCATTTAATTTATTCATATTCTCACTTCGACAATAATGTAAAAAAATGGTTATTTTAAAATAAACAATCATATTTAATTAATTTATAATTAAATTCATTTTTATTATTTTGATTTTTTATTAATTTTATTCTTCATTTTCATTTTTTTTATTTTCAAAATGGTACACTTCGTTTAATATAAATTTTAAGTTATTTTTTATTATCATTTATAAATATGTATATAATAATCAATTAATTGAAGGATTTAAAAAAGAAAATAAAAAAAGTTGATTATTATCATGAAAATTCATATTTAAGTTCATTGAATGATATATATAAAAAAGAAATTGAATCATTAAAAAAGGTAAACAATCAAATGGGAAAAAGAAAAAAGAATTAAAGATAAAATTCAATTAAACACAATAAAATATTTTAATTTATTGGAAAGATCTTCATTGTAAATAAAATAATAATAAAATATATATAATTAATTGTAGAAAAATAATTAAAAAAAATTATTTATTCAATATAAAAGTTTTCAATGTAATTAAGAGAAATTCATTTTAAAATAATTATTATTAGTGTTCAATAAAGTAATATCAATTCTTAGACAATTATTAATCAAATTCAGGTCAAAAAAGAAGTTAGAGAAAGAAGGATTTTATAATTGATAAAAAAAGACTCTATTGTTTATATAATATAATTCAATAATATATTAAAAGATGTCCTGTATATAAACGATTACATATTCCAATATAAGCAATTAATAATATTGTTACATATAAGTCTAGAAAAATTAATATAACCTCCTAATATAAATGCTTTTTCTTTAATATTATTTTTATCATTTATTTTTTTATTAAAGAAAAATTCATATAAATTTAGTTTAAATATTAAAGCATGAAAATCAAAACTTTTATATGATTTGTAAATAATGAAAAAACCAATTAAATTCATAGGAAAACTAAATATTAAAATATTTATTTTTTTAATTTGATATTGATTTAAAAATTTAACACCCCAATATTCTTTTTGAATATAATTATAAAAATTTATAACTTTATTATTTGTTAAATTGTTACAAAAATCATAATATATTTTATAATAATATTCATTAAAATTTATTCTTTTATTTATATAATTACATAATAACATTTTTGGTCTAAATTTTATCATCCAAATAAAAGTTATGAGACCAATTATAATTAAAATAAAATATTTGATTATAAATAAGAAATTATTTTTTATTAATATCAATATACTTTTTATATTATGAAGAAATGAATTATTAAATAATTTTTCAATATTTGTTTTTTTAAATATTTTATGAAAAATAGGAATTATAATAAAAGAAAGACATGTAACTGCATTTGATCTTGTTAATAAAAAGCAAATAAATAAAATAATAAGTAGAATAAATTCACATAATGTATTTTTATTTTTTAATAAAATCAATATTATAATTAATTCTAAAGTAAAATATAAATTTTCAGAATAAACAGACATATAAAATATACTTCCTGGATTAATTAAAAATAAAAAAGAAGCAATATTAGATTTAGTTTTGGAAGAAGTTAATTCAAATATTAATTTCTTTAATAAAAAGGAATTTAATAAACATAAAAAATTAGAAAATAAGAATCCAGATAAAATATAAGGAGTATAAAAATTTTTAAAAGAAATAAAACTAAATATATTAGATATAAATCTTGTTAAATAAGGAAAAAAAGGAAAAAAAGCAAATAAACGATCATTAGTATAACCTTTACTTGAAATATAATTAAAGTGAATTGCATCATAACATGAAAAATAAGTTAATAATTTTAATAATATTTTTTCAATAAAATTTATTCCTTCATAATTTGTTTCTGTCATTAATTCTTGAGAATAATCTCTCTTTGAAATAAAACCTGTTCTATAAATTAAATTCATATAAATCATAAAAATCAATCTACTTGAACTAAAAATTAATAAACAACTTTTCATATTATTTAATTATATTTAATCATAATTTTAAATTTTGTTAAATATTAGTTATAATAAGAAATTAAAGTGTTATTGTAAAATCAAATTTTTAAATTAATTAGTTTAAAGGAATAAAGGTTTTTAAAATCTTTAATTCATTTCTTGTTTATAAGTTTTTATATTTTAAATTCTTTATTTTTTTGGTCATTTTTAGGAATAAAATCAAAGATATTTATTTAAGGGTTTTATTTAAAAAGAAAATCAAAAAATAAAAATAATTAAGATTATATTTTGTTATTATTTAAAAAATAAATAAATATAAAAGGAATGAATAAGAATTAGATTATAAAAAATAATGATATAATTTAAAATTAATTAATGAATTAGTCTATATAATTTTTGTAATATTCAATTTTAATAGGATAATGATCACTAATAAAGATTTTTTTACTTCTACTAATAATACTTTCTTTTGTATAAGTAGAAAAATGAGAAATTTTGATACTTTCAGTTCTATCAATATAAAACAAATAATCATATTTTTTTTGTTCATCTCCATTTAATCCATGATAAGTATTACCAAAAGGAATTTCAGTAAATCCAAAATTAATAATTTTATTTATTATATCTTCAACATTATCTTTAATATAAAAAGCAACTCCTAAAAAAATAAAATCATCTTCTTTATTATTATCCATAACTTTCTTAATTTCTTTTAAAAGAATATTAATAATTTGATGATAATTATCATAATTTTTTTTATCTAATTCAACATTAAAATATAATGAACTATATTCATCTAATTTTTTTAAAGAAGCCCAAATACAATTTCTAGGAAATTGATTGTTTAAATCATTACTCTGAGGAACACCAGGAGTACTACTTAACCAAAAAATACCCCAATTATTTAAAGTATATTTATTTTTATTATAAGCAATTAAATTATATTGATTATTATCATAATCTTCTTTATCAACTCCAATAAATTCATATATTGCATCAATTCTATGATGAATAAAATGATATTTTAATCTATTTATATCTTGAAATAAAATTATATCTGAACCTCCTTTTAAAATAAATGGAATTATATATTCTTTTCTATTTTTCCATGAATTACCATAATTTAATATTTCTGATATACAATATGTATTTAACATTAATATTGAAGTTCTTTTTTGTCTCATTGTAAACATAAAATTAAATACTTCTTCTGATGCTATATAATTTTCAAATGCTTTTCCAATCCAAACTATTTCTCCTTTTTTTATTTTTGTAAAATATTTATATTCTAAAGGAAAATTATTTTTTTTAACAATGATAGAACCACAATAAAAATCTTTTCCATTTCTTTTTTTAGTTTTTAATCTTAAAGCTTTTTTAATTTCCCAATCACCTAAATCTTTATGATTACCAGAGACATAAAAATGTCCTTTTGGCATTCCCATTGTTTTTTCTAAAAAAAAGGATAATTGAATTTCTTTATCAGGATTAGCAGTCATTACTCTATGAAATTTCTTATTTTCATCAATTTCAAAATCTTTATTATTTTGAGAATTTAATTTTAAATTTCTTTGAGATTTAAATGTTTTCAATGGATTCTTTTTTATTTGTCTTCTTTCTAATTTTGGACTCTCAAAAACTGTTGTTTGCTCTTCTATTTTAAATTCTGTCTTTGAATCTTCTTTTGATTCTTTCTCTGTAAATGATAATATTTTCTCTGAAAATTCTACTTTTTGATTCTTTTTAAATGGAAATGATTTATTATCATTTTTTTTCAAAGAACTTTTCCTTTCTCCTATTATTTTATCTTGGATTTCATTCTTTAAATCTATATTTATTGAATTGTTTTTTTGATGATGAATATTTTTCCTTTTTTTTATTAGTTTATTTGGTTTTGCTTTTTTATTATTTGAATATGATTGAATATTTTCTAAAATATTTTGATTCATATTAAAATTATCTTCTTTTTGTAATTTTTTCATTCTGTTTATTTGCTTTGTTGTTGTTAATAAATTATCTATTGAATCTATTACTAACTTATTATTTATATCCATTTCATTTTCTTCTGGTTGTAATATTATATTTCCAAAATGTTCTGAAACTTTCTTCTTTATTCCTCTTATTATTATTTTTTCTTCTTTATTTTCTTTCATTTCTAATATATTTCTTTTTTCATCAAATATTTTTTCTTCTATATTTATATCACTATTTTCTTTTAATTCTTCCTCTTTTTTAATTAATTGTTTATTTTCTTTTTCAACGAAAAATATTAAATGTGATTAAATTACTATATTTTTCATTAAAAATATAAGAAAAAGAGGTGTAATTAAAAATCAAAAACTAATTATATCCTAAACTTATTATTTTTTTTTAAGTTAATTAAATTTAAACAAATAAAGAAAATAAATGAATAAAAAAACAATTTAAACAACAAAAAAATGGGTTCTAAATGTTGTAAACCAAATAATCCATTAAAAGAAATAGAATATAAACCAAATATAGAAGAAGAATTTAAATATGAAACATTTGATGATATATTAAATGATCCTTCTATAAAATTAAAATCAAAACCAAAAATAAATTTCCAAGAAAAAAATATAAATTTAAAAGAAATAATTCAAAATAAATTATTAGAATTATCAGAAAATGAAGAAATAAAAATAGAAGAAATAGAAATAGAAGAATTTAATGAAATTATAGAAAAAAATAATATAATTTTAAATATATTAAATGAATATAATTCTGAATTAAATAATATAAAAGAAGAAGTAGAAGAAGAAGAAGAAATATATCAAGTTTCTCCTTTAAAATTTACAAATAAAAATAATGAAAATGAATATTATTATGGCTCATTTAATAATAAAGGAGTTTTTTCAGGTTTAGGAACATTAATATCAAAAGAAAATAATATATATAAAGGAAATTTCAAAAACGGAATTTTTAACGGAAAAGGAATTTTTATATATAACAATGGAAATTATTATTATGGAAATTGGATGAATGGAAAATGTAATGGAGAAGGTAAATTAATAATAAAAGATATATTAGAATATAAAGGAAATTTTAAAGACAATAAGAGAGAAGGGAATGGAATAGAAAAATATAATGATAAATCTTATTATAATGGTGAATTTTTTAATAATGAAAAAAATGGTTATGGTAAATTTATATATTCAAATGGAAATTATTATGAAGGTCAATTTATGAATTCTTTATTTAATGGTGAAGGAGAATTAAATTGGATTGATGGAAGAAATTATAAAGGAAATTTTAAAGATGGAAATATTGAAGGTAAAGGAGAATTGAAATATAATAATGGTGACCTTTATAAAGGGGATTTTGTTAACAATTGTAAAAATGGAACTGGAATTTTTATTTGGAATAATGGAAATAAATTATATGGTAATTTCTTTAATAATGAACCTCATGGTGATGGTGTTTTTTTTCATGAGAATGAGAAATATATTGTTAAATATAGATTTGGAAAAATTATTTCTTATAAAATGGCTTTTTTGGAAGATAATACTGTTGAAACTTCAAAATTTGTAGAAACGAATACTAATAGAAATTAAACAATTTTTTATTATTATATTTTTTCTTTAATGTATTATTTAAATGAAAATATTCATTGTTTTTAAATAAAAATGTGATTCATGAAATATTATCATTATTATTATATAAAAAAAATAAAAAAACAAACTTTTTATCATATATAAAAAAATTTAATTTTCTTCATCACAAACTTTAAAAGTTAATTGATTAGATTCAATAGTATAAGAAGGAGCATCTTTCAAAGGTAAATCAACATTATTTATTTCATCATTTAAACTTTCTTGTTTAATAGATTCTGTTTTTTCAATAAATTTAGGTTTTAATTGAAATTCAGGAGGATAATATTGTTCTCCATTTAATATACTCATTAAAGCATCATTTCTTAATTTTAATGTATTAATGTTGTCAATTTTTTTATCATAATTAGCAATTCTTTTAAAAGTTCCATCTTTATTTACTATTATTCTAGAAGATAAATTCCCTTTTGATTTATTACTATTTATTGTACTATAATAATTTGTATTTTTATTTGATTTTAATATATTGTCATTTATACTATTTAATCCTAAAGGATTTGATTTTAATTTATTCATATTTCTTTTACTTCTTTCTGTCACTGCTGATTTTATTGGAACAAAAAGTGATTTAAAATCTTCTAATTTTAATTTTTCTGTATCTACTTTATTTTGAAAATAATTTATTGCTGTGTCATACATTTTTTCAGACATTATTTGATCAAATTATTTAAAAAAAATAATAAATATATTTATTATTAGGATAAATTAATATTTTATTTAAATTTATATTTTCATTAATGAAATCTCTTGATGATTATATTAATCAATACTATTTATCTCATTTGGATAAAATTTCTGAAGTTAAAATCCCAAATTATCAATATTTAAATTTCCATAATTTAAATTCAGAACAAAAATTAGTTCAAATAACTTTAACAATTAAAATTTCAGATAAATGTGTAATAAAAAATAAAATGGATTGGGATTTATCAGAAGAAAAAAAAAGTCCAGAATTATTTAGTACATATTTTATAGATTATTTAGCTCCATTAATAAAAGATAAACAATTAATAGAATCAAATAAAAAAAATATAAAAAACCAAATTTTAGAACAATTAATAGAACATTTATGTAAAGTAAATAAATTTCCAAAATTTCACATAATAAAAAAACCAGATGAATTAAATGGAATAAATCAACTTTGTCCTTATTGTAGAACAATTAAGTACAATGAAAATTTTTGTATAAATTGCTTAAATCCATTTGATAAATTTATAACAAACAATAATATAAATAAAGAAAATAATAATCCAAAACCAAATTTTCAGAAAAAAAATAAAAAAAAAGAAAAATTAGGACAAGAAGAATCACAAACTGAAAGACAAAGAATATTATCTTTACGTCAAAAAAGTATAAATATTGAAGATTTAGGAAAAGAAGATAAAAAATATTGTAAAAAATGTAATGAAATAAATGATAAAAAAGCTTTTATTTGTCATAATTGTTCATATAAATTTCCAATAATAACATGTTTTAATATATATGATAATAATTCAAGTTATTGTGTTCATTTCTGGGATAAAATAAATAAAAATAATATAATTCAACAATTAAAAGATTTTGGAAATTATTTTAATAAAGAAGATTTTTCATCATTAAAATTTTTATATGAAAGAACAAAAGAAATAGTAAGAGAAAATTATGAAGAAATATTAACAAAAGAAGCATATAATGAATTAACATTATATATAAATAAGATATATCAATTATTTTCAACTCCATCATCTTCATCTCAAAAAGTGTTTGATAAAACATATGAAAATAAATATCATAAACCTCGTCCTTTAATAAATATGTTAAATTATAATGATTTACCAAGTGAAATAAGAGAAGGATGGTTACCTGAAAATGATGTTAATTCAATATATTTAAATAAACCAAATTCAAAATCAAAAATAAAAGTATATGATAATATTGCAAAAAATAAAGATAATGAAGATGAAGAAATAAATTTTTTAAATGAAAATAATGAAGATAATTTAACAAAGAGAAAAAGAGGAAGACCAAAAAAAAAAGAAATATTTAGAGAAATGAGTAAAAATTTAAATAATGGAAAAGAATATAATGAAATACAAATAATAATGTCAGATAGAGTAAATTTATTAAAATCAGATATAATAATAGAAGATGATTTATTACATTATGATTTTTGTGGTGAATGTGGAGATGTAGGAAAATTAATATGTTGTGAAACATGTTCAAGTGCTTATCATTATGAATGTATTGGATATGATAAATTTCCAAGAGGAAAATTTAAATGTTATTTTTGTAAAGTCGTTAAATTAGGTTTTGAAAATGCTAATTCTGTTACTAAAAAACATATCTTATTAGTTCAAAAATTAATTCATATTGATGATAAATTTGATAAATGGTTTATTGTTGCTGATAAATTATTAAATATTTTAAAAGTTCATCAATGTTCTTCTTTCTTTAAAGAACCTTTTCCAAAAGAAATTGAAAAATTTTATGATATTGTTAAAGAGTCTAGAGATTTAAGTTTAATTGAAATTAAATTAAAACATTGTGAATATAGAAATTTAAATATGTTTTTAAGTGATTTAAATTTAATTTGGAAAGGAATTAAAATGTTTTATAAATCTAATAGTTTCTTTTGGAGAAGTGCTGATTCACTTGAAGTTTTTGTTAATCATATGATTAAAAGTGAAAAAATTTTTGAAAGGTTTGATTTTGAAAAAGAAGTTTCTAAAGAAGAAATGGAAAATGATTATATGGAATATTCAAAATATATTAAATTAAAGGAAAAAGAAGAAAAAAAAAATGTAAAAGATAATAATGTCTCTGAAAAGAAAAAAGGAAAAAAAAATAATAAATCTGCAAAGAAAAATGATAAAAAGGATAATGAAGAAGAAAAAAATGAAAGTGAATTAAATGATAATGGAAATAAAAGTAATGATAATGAAAATAATAATGATAAAAATAAAGAAAATGAAAACAATAATGATGATAAAAATGAAAAATAAATTTTAAGTGAAATACCTTTTTAAATAATTATTATATAGAGAAAAAAAATATGAAAAAAAAATTTTATTTTTAATAAAAAATTATAAGTAAATTTTTATTATATAAATATTTTAATATTTAAAAAAAATAAATAACTTGATGAAAAATAATTTAAGTCAAAGTCTTTTTTCACATGAAACATTTAATTCAAATTTTAAAACATATATGACAAATCAATCAAGACAAAATTTATTAAGTTCAAATTCATTAAGTCCAAAATCATTTTTTTCTCCAAGTCAAACAACATATTATGAAAATAATACAAATAATAATTTTAATTTAACAAATAGTAAAACATTTTATTCAAAATTATCATTTGATAAACGATTAAAATTAACTCTTCAAAATAAGAATAAAATTATAAATACAAGAGTATTAAATTTAAAAAAGGATTTAGAAACAAAAGAAGAAATATTAAAAAGAAATAAAAGTGAATTAAAAGAAATAAATAAAAAGCAATTAGAAGAAAATAAAAAATTAGAAGAAATAAGATCTTTAAAATTAAAAGTACATAAATTAATAAAAGATAATCAATCAAAAATTTGTAATGAATATCAAAATAAAATTAAATTATTTAATATGAGAATGATAGAATATTATAATGGAAAAGCTTATTTAAATCAACAAATTAATTTTCATAAATTTTTTCGATTTGATTTAGGAGATTATGAAAGTCATTCAAGAAAAAATTTTATGACTGATATTGAAGAAATAAAAAAGAATAGACAATTTGTTGAAAAATTAGATTTTAATAAATATTTTAATGATAATGAAAAAAAAATTATTATGAGAGATCCTAATTATTTTATGAAAAATGAATCGATTTTTAATAATTTTAGTATTTTAAAAGAAAAAACTTTAACTCAAAAATTAAATGAAGAAGATTATTATAAAAAAAAGAAAAATAATATTTCTTTAAAAAAATATATTCAAAAAGAAAGAAAATGTTTATCTGAAGAAAATAGAGAAAAAAATAAAAATAATATTTTAGATGATGATGAAAATATAAATTTAATAATAAAAAAAGTAGGAAAAGAAGTTGAAAAAAAAATAAAAGAAAATAATATAAATAAATTAAAAGAAGAAAATAATAAAAAAGATTTTGAAAATAATTTTACAATATTAGAAAAAAATATTGCATCAATTAAAAAAAAAAAAATTACTCATTCAAAAATAGATTTTAAAAAATATATTTCATATAAAAATAAAAAAGAATATTTATTACATCAAAATTTAATTCATTTATTAAGAAATATAAAAACTTCAAATAATAATCAAAAAGGAAATTATTTAAAAAATCATAATAAAAATTTTACTTTAATTAATTTTGAAGATAATAATGAAGATGAAAATATTCAAGAAAAAAAGAAATTTGCTTTAAATTGTGTAAATAAAATTACTGAAATTTATAAAAATGAAAAAATGAGAAAAAATGAATCAAATAAAATTTTTAGAAATCACAGAAGTAGAAATTATAATAATATTAAATTTAATACTTTACAAAAAAATCCTTTTGTACATTTCACTTATGATAATTAAATTTTATTTAAATAAAATTATATAATTTTAATATATAAAACTTTTTTTTCAAATTGTAAAAATTTTTTCTTAATTTTTTTAAAAAAATAAATGAAAAGTTTTAAAAGAGAGAATAATTATAAATTTGGATATTTAACAGAAAGAAATAATGAAAGTGATTTTTCAATTTTTGAAACTCCAAAAAAATCAAAAAATAAATTAATTAAAAGTTATTATTCTCTTAATAAAAATGATTTAAATAATTTTAAAACTGCTTTTTCATTTAACAGAAATTTAAAAAAGAATAATAAAATTTTAAAAACAAATCCTTTAATGATTTATTCAAATCAATCTTCAATTAATAAATATAATAAAATTAAATTAATTTTTAATAATCAAAATATTAATTCTTCTCTTTTTGGTAAAGATAATAATTTTAATAATGTTTTTAAAAATTATAAACCTATGAAGAGGTATTATATTAGTTCTTTAAATAATATTTCTAGTCTCTATGATAATAATGGTGTTTTTTTAAATAAAAGAAAAGAATTAAACCCTTTATCAAAAAATCAAAAGTTAAGAATTAATGATAATAAAGAAATTAATTCTTTTAGAATTTTCAATTAAGAAAATCAATAACTTTTATTCTATATAATATATATTTTTTTACTTTAATAAACTTTATTTATTTTTGATTTCATTAATTAAATATTTTATTTAAAAAAGTGTTTATAATGAAATTGAAAAAAAATTTCTATTTTTTAAAAAAACCCATACTATCTTTAAACTAACTATTTAAAACACTATTTTCGTTATTAAAGGAATAACATCATCAAAATTATAATTCTTTATTTTTAAAAAATTTATTTTTATTATTAAATTAATTATATATTGTATTATTTATTTATTATTTCCATCCTATCACTTGATTTATTCAAAAAGTCTTCATATGAAAAAGCAAAAATCCCTTTTAAACTATCATCTAAACTATTTTTTATTTTGTTTAATAATTCATTATTTGCATGAGAATCATCAACAGTTTTATTTATATTATTTAAATTTTCTGTAAAATTACTATTATCTTCATTAATTTTATTAGGTAAACTATTATTATTAATATTATTTTGAATAGTATAATTATTATTCATATAATTTTTATTATTATGAATAATATTATTATTAATGCAATTATAATTAGTATTATTATTACATTTAGGAAAAGATAATTCTTTACTTATATTTTGTCTTGAATTAGAATTTTTATTTCCTGATAAATAACTAGAACCATTTTGAGTAGATTTAGAGTTTTTATTTGTAATAGCAACAGTATAATATTTTTTAATTATACTATTAGAATTTTGATTAGATTTATTGGGAGATTGAGTAATAATTCTTCTTCCACAACGAGAAAGAGAATAAAGAGATTTATGAGTTTTATTAATATTTAATGAAGGAGTTATATTTAAAACAACATTTGAATTTTTTGTATTATTATTTGAAGTGGAATTATTATTACATTTTTTTATACTTTCATCAATTATTTTTTTTATTGAATTAGAATTACTTATAAATGAAGATGATTTTTTTTCATCTATATTAATTTGACTTAAATTTGATTGAAAATTATGTTCAAATTTAGATTTTAAATTTTCATATTCTGATTTTTCGACAATATTTTTTAATGTTCCAAAAAGAGAAATTACACTTTTTTCATATGAATTAATTAATATTTGGTTTTTATTATTTTTTACTTTTGAAGTTGATTTTGAATTATCTGTATTATATCTTGAATAAGATTTATTTTCTTTTTTTGATTTATTTAAATTATATGTTATACTATTTTTTAAATCTGAATGAGGATTTGAAATGTTTTGTTTTTTCTTACAATGTATATTTGATTTATTCAATTTTGTGCATAGATTATTATTAATTGTTCTTGTATTTTTTATATTTCTTTTTTTTATTTTTTGCATCATTGAGTAACAGTCATTTGTCTTTTTCATTATCAAAATAAAAACAAAATTTAAATATTAATTATAATATATTAAAAATAAATAATATTAAATATATAATGAAATTACAAATAATAATTTCTAATCAGTCATATAAGAAAAATATCATTGTAATATAATAATAAAACCACAAATCAAATATATGATCATTAATTGTCTATATATAGATGTTTCAAATAATAAATTAATATCACTGAATTTTAATATGTAAAAATTGTAATTTTAGAGATGAAGCGGAAAATATAAAATTTATTTGAATTAAATATAATTAAACTTTTGATTCTATTTCTAAAAATATTATATTTATATTTTTAAATCTTATGCTAAATCAATTAAAAAAGGGCTTTTTAAAAAATTTTTCCAATTCAAAAATATTTGATTCTTGTCATAAAACAGTCAATATTACCGATAATAACACTTCTAATAAGAAATTATATATTACTACATTATATAATTATGAAATGATTGTTTATATTCCAAATATAAAGCTATAAATAATTTATTAAATTTATTTTCAAACACCTTGAATGCGGAAAAAATTTTAAATTAAATGAAGAAAATATGGAAAAGGAAATTCAAGCTTTTTATAACTGTACAACTCCAAAAAAATCATTTTTATAATAAAAATCTTTTTAAAAGTAATTAACTAGAATAATCAAAAAAAATTAGGTTTTGATTTAAATAATAATTATTTCAAATCATTAGCTATTAATCTTAAAGATTAATACAAAAATTTTAAAGTAAATTTTCTCGAATTTCCATTCGAATAGTAATATATTTATTAAAATTATTGAACATTATATATTTCATAATATATAAATTTTAATTTCAACAATCATTTTTTTTTCTTATTTATATTATTATTATTTTATATAAAAATAAATAATAATTAAAATGAAACATCCAATTGTTTTCATTAATTTATTAATAAAATTTAATCACAAAAAATTAATCTAATAAAAAAAAAAATATCTTTTTAAAAAATTTTTTTTCCCATTATGGAAAATAAGCATAACTCACCGAATTTATTTTTTCTGACTTATAAATTCTTTAAATTAAATTAAAATTAAATTCAAATCATTAAAAACATATATTTAAATCACTAAAAATTATTTTCTACAATAATTTCAGAAAAAAAACACTTTTAAGTTTTTCTCATATTTTTTATCTCACGTAATATTTCGTGAACTAAAAGTATTTTTGAAATTTCTCATAAAAAAAAAAATTAAATAATTTATGTTATCCCCCAAATTTTATCTTTAAAAAAATATAATTGTATGTAAATAACTTAGAAAAACAATTAACAATAATTATTTTCTTTAAAGATTATTAGAATATATCATGATTAATTTATGAGTTTTTATTAAAATATTACTTTCTTTACCACAACATAAGTATAAAAAACTGATTAATCTTTATTAAATAGATATGAAAAATGAAAATAATTTATATCATATTTCCTTATTTCCAAGTTTTAATTATAGTAAAGATAATATTTTAAATAATTCATCTTCTGAAAATCATAAAAATTTAAAAAAAAACTTTCACAATATTGAAAAAGAAGAAAAAAAGAAAATCCAAAAAAATTCTTTGAAGAATCAAGAAAAACCAAAAAAAAAAATGAAAAATAAAAATAATCAGAATAAAAAAAAACTTATTAAAAAAAATCAGAATAATAATTCTCAGTTTTTAAATAAATCAAATGAAGGTTATAAAAATTATAATAATCAAAATGTAAATGAATATCAATTAATATTAAATAGATATAAGAATGAAAATCAAAAAGAAACTTTATTTTATCAACAAATAAATGACCCTATGATAAATGGAAATGGAATTTTTCATGTAAATAAGAAAAATGAAGAATTAAATGGAAATAATTATATGAATATTCCATATAATAACATAGGGATTTTTGGTAATCAAATTATAAAAGACAATAATATTTTAAAAATAAAAGAAAACAAATTAAGTTATATTAATTATAATTTGAATGATAAAGTAAATAATAATTCATTTAATCAATTTCAATTAAATATTTCTCAAGATACTTCAAATATTAATAAACATGAAAATAAAATAAATGAGATATATATTAATGATAAAAATTATAATAATAAAACACTTTGTAATTTAGAAAAAAATTATTATCCAAATAAATTACTATCTGATTATAACTTTTTAGATTATCCAATTTATAATCAAAGTTCGAATGATAAAAATAATATAAATAAAAAATTAAATATAAATGATGATATAATTGGAATAGATTTTTCATTAAATAATAACTTAAATAATATTCTTCCAAATAAAAATAATAAAAAAGACATCAAAAATATAAAAGATGAATGTATTATTAATTCTAAATGTTATAAGAATAATATGATAATTAATAATGAAAAAAATATAGAAAAAAAAAAATATATTTTGATGTCTGAAATTCTTTCAAATTATCCTCCTAAAATAAATTATAAATTTGAAAAAAAAGAATATATAAATTTAGTTGTTAAAAAGGAAAATTCAAAAGAAGATATCATTTATTATTTATTTGAAAATGATATTCCAAATGAAGTAGTACAAAAAATTTGTAAAGATAATAATATTATAAATCAAAATAAAATATTAAAATTAACTAAAATTATTGAAAATGGTTTAAAAGTTTTAAAAGAAATTTCTTCTTATAAATTATTAGGAAAAACAGTAAAAATTTTAAATATCATTAAAAATCAAATTTATGAAAAAAAAAATATAGAATTAAAAAAAAAAGTGAGTAATTCTTTAGATTACTCAAAAAGAAAATTAAATGTTTTTCAGAATATAGAACTAAATAAAAAGTTTGTAAATAGTTGTATAAATATAAAAACATTTATTTTATCTGGAAAATAAATTCAGATAAAAAATTAAATTTTATATATTTATTTTAATTTGAATTATAAATTTGGAAAACAAAGTAGTAACATTAAATTTTTATTCCTTTATTTTTAAAAAATATTTTAAATTAAAGAAATTAAATATTATAATTAAATAAATCAACAGTCAGAAAAAAAAAAATCTTTTTATAAAAAAACAAAAGAAGTAATAATTCAATAGAAAATCTAAAAATAATTTAATTATAAACATAAAATCATAGAATAATGATTTTTTAATATATTTGAAAACATTTTTTTATATAAACATCTATGGATATAAATTTATTTTTTTGATATATTAATTATTAAATATATTTTATTTGGTTTTTTTTTGAGCTTTGAAAAAAAATTGAAATGATTAAATAAATTAAATTAAAATTTTCGAAATTCAATTAAACATTATTCTTCATTTTTTTAAGTTAGTAATGGTTTCTTTATAAAAAAAGTCTCCAATTATCAACTACATAATATTAAATAATAATTTTTTAATTAAAATTTCACTAATATATCAAATACTTTAAAATTAGTTTCATTAGATATTAATTATGAAATAAAATTATTTCTTGGAAATTTTGGTTATCACACATAAAAAGTTAAATATATTAATTACATATATCTTAATTTTTTAATATATATATAAGTATAATAAGATATTATCATCTATCTTTTTTTTCCTTTTAAAATATAGAATAAATTATTTATATATCTTTTTTCTCTTTCCTTATTTGAAAGATTTTCAATCTTTTACTCAATAGTTTTTCAAATTATATTTTTTTTATTTTGTTAATTCATGAAATTTTGTAATTATCTAATTTCATTATTTATTATTCTTAATTTAGATTCTTTTTTCTTTTTTTTATTGTCATATACATCTATTATTTGGTTCTTTATATCAGACTTTACTTTTATGTTATTTTTAAGTTTTAAGATAAAATTATTTAAAAGATTTTTTATTATATTATTATATTTAAATTATTTTAAATTATATCATTATTCTACTTCTATTACTTTTTTTGATTTTTTAAAAATTAATTTTGTAATTCTTTTTGATGGTAATTCAAAGAAAATATAACTTAATAAAAAAACAATAAAAGCAATAAAATCTGAGATTAAAGCATAAAAAATACAATTATAAATATTTAATTTAATTCTCATTCCACATTGGAATAAAATAAATAATATTGTTGGATTTAATAATAATAAAAATGAAGTATAAAGTTTATTTAAAATAGACCAAAATGGATTTGATAAAAATTGATTAATAAAATTATTACTATCCACATAAAACAAACAACAACTTAAGTGAGTAAGAAAAATAATTATTTCAATATCAAAAGAAAGAAAAATATCATTAAAATCTGCAAAAACCATTTTTTCAAAATCTTCTCCATCTTTAAATATACCATAAATATAATATAAAAAATTTATTGAAATAATTAATAACACTATAATTGAATTAAATATTTTCATACAAATTCCTTTTTCTTCATACCAATTTACTACTGGAATAAAAGATGTTAAAAAAGGTTTTTCTTGTAATTCAATACTATCATAATTTATTCTTTTTTGAATAATATAATTTATGCTTCCAAAATATATTCCTATTGAATAATATATATAATTATATAATGGATTTACAAAAAATGAACCAAAAGAATATGAATAATAAAAAAGAGATGCATTTCCAAAATTTTCATGAAAAAAAATAATTATTATTATTTTTCCTAATATTGTTATTATTATTATCATTTTAAAAAATTTATCTATTCCGATTTTATATTTATATCCAATAAAAAGAAAAAAAGTTGAAATTAAAAAAAAAATAACTTCATTATAAAACAACCAGAAGAAATATAATAAATTTTCAGAACCAAAATCTTGATAATGAAAACTATAAGTTGAAGTATAACCTAAAGCTAAATTTAAATAATTACTAACATTATTTTGAGTGTTGTTTTGAGGATCAGGTATTAAATAAGAACTAACATTAGAATCATTTTTATTGAGAATTGGATTAATATAATCATCAATAAATAATTGCCAAGTAGGAGATAAAATAATTCCTTTTATATTCATATAATAATAAAAAATAGATTCAATTTTATAAAGAATTGGTAAACTAAATATACAAAAAGATAAAACTAAAATGTACAATATATATTTATGAATTTGATAAAAATAAAATTGAATTAAAAAGGAAAATTTAATATCATTAACATTTCTTTGTCTAATTAGTAATTTTTCATAATCAATTTTATTTTTTGAATCATCAAATGAATTATCAGTTAATACTTCATGAAAATGAGTTAAAGAAAGTTCAGTTTTAGTCTTTAAATTATTATTAGCATTATATTCTTTCATTTTTTTTTCAAGTTGTTCATCATATTTTTCATCTAAATAACAAATAAATTTATAAAATAAAATATAACCAGAACAACTTAATAATAATCTTGGTGCATATCTTAATCCACCAAAAAAAATAGAATATAATATACTTTTAAATAAATTTGAATAATCATATTCTGTATATATTGAAATTGGAGAATTAATTAAAATTAAAAATAAAAAACCAAATGATGAAAATATCATTGATAATCCTCTTATTCCTTTAATATATGATAAACCACTTTCATTATTTATTTTCTCTGTTTTATTTTTATAATTAAATAATTCTTCCCAATTTGATTTTAGTGAAAATTTCTTTGAAAAATTATTAAATTGCTTTTTATCAAAAATTGGTTTTTTATTTAATGTACAATTTTTATCATTAACTTTACTTGTTTTAAAGCAAGATTTGAATAAACATTGAGGTAATTTATTAAAGCACATAAATAAAAATATAAAAATAATAATATAAAGAGGAGTAAAAGAAAATAAATCATGTCTGTTAATAGAAGAATAAATCTCATAAGAATTATTTTCAAGGTTTTTCATTTTAATAATATTTAATTCTTGAAATTCACATTCTTTTAAAAATAATTCACTTGTTTGAAAAATTTTGTTAAGATTAATAAATTTTAATATTAATATTTTGTAATTATATATTAAATTATTTATATTTATATTTGGTAAACATAAACCATAAGAATAAGAGGAATTAATTATTTTAAAAGAAGGAAAACGAATGTATTCTTCATCACATTCTGTTGAATTTTTTTTTTTTTCCATGCAATTTCTGTAATCTTCAATTCGTTTTTTCATTTTATTCGTTCTAACTAAAAAAAATACTGTTTTATTTTTATATTTTAAATGATTATAATATTTTTCTGAACATTCTCTATATGATGAAACATCATTTTTATTTTTTGATGAATCTATTAATAATTTTTGTAAATAAAATTTGAACAATTCTAAGTTTTCTTCAGAAGAAATAGAAAAATGCTTTTCTAATTCTTCAATAAATTCTTTATCTAATGGATAATTAAATTTATAATCTGTTAAATTTGCTTCTAGAATATATTTTAGAATTATTGAAATTGGTGGTAATAAAGTATCCAAAACATCTGAATTTTTTTTTTTTTCTTTAAATAATGGAGAAATTAAATTAAATCTGTGTTGTCGAATTAGAAAAAATAAATCTTGAATATTTTTTTGAATATCATTTATTTCAATATTTTCAATATTATTATTCTTATTTACTATACAATAACAAGAAAAAACCAAAAAAACAAAAATTAACTTTTTCATTTTTAAATATTTAATTTATAATAAAATTAAAAAATAATAAAAAAATAAAAAAGAAATGCCAAAAATTCTTCAGAAAAAAACAATAAGACCAGAAAAGCAAAATTCAAAGTCAAAAATATCAAAAGTGGAAAATCAATTCAATTTAACAATATTTAAATCAAAAATAGAAAAAGAGTTAACATTAAATTCAGATAATCAGTTAACTCAAAATAATTTAATATCTCCATTATCAAAAGGATCATACATAAACATATATTCAACATATATAACAGAAATATATAATAATGAAATAATATCAATGATAAATAGATTATGTGAAACTTCAAAAACTCTTCCTGAAGACTTAAGAAATCATTATCCTTTACATTCTCTTTTAATTAAAGTTACAAAAGAATTAATGTTAAATGAATTAGAAATAGTTTATTTAAGTTTATATTTTGATAATTTTGGTTGGAAAAATATTAATTTAGATATTATGGATAATTTCATTATTACTGCTTTAAGTGTTAAAAAATTTTTAAATTCTGATACTAATTTAATTGAAAATTATTTAAATGAAAATTATCCTGGAATTATTCAAAAATATTATATTTGGTTTAAAAATCAAAAAGAATTAAAACAAAATTTAACTCTTTCTCCTAGATTAATTAATGAAAGATTTTCTCTTTTAAAAAAATCTTATAATACTTATTGTAAAGTTAATTATATTGATTATAATAATGCTGTTGATAAAATTTTACAAATGAGTCTTCCTTATAATGAAGGAATTAGAAATGGTAATCATAATGATAAAAACGATAGTTTTAATTCTAATCATAATAATGATACTTTTTCTAGTGGAAAAAATGAAGAGGGAAAAAAAAAGAAAAAAAAAAAAAAATTGTTTAATTTGGATGATGGAAAAAAAAATCAGGATAATATTAATAATGATAATCAAATTTTCAAATTGGATAATAAATAAATGTTTAATTCATTAATTTATATTTTTAAATTGTATAATTTTTTATAATAATTTTTATAAATATGTTAATAATTATTTTTAAAAAAAGAGATTTGTTATAATTTAATAAATTATTTTTATTATTAATTATTTATTATTAATTAATAAAAATAATGAATTGAAAAAATAAAAAATTGTTTAAAACTTTAAAAAATTAGATATAATTAAATTAATCAAATAAAAAATGTCTTTACAACAAAACCAAGAAAATAATCAAAATTTAACAGAACCAGGAAAAACAATATCAAAAAATATAGATAATGAATTAACAAATATATTAAAATGTATAGACAAAAATCCAAATTTAGATTATAATAAAATAATAGAATATAATAATTTATGTGCTGAATCTATTCTTGAAGAAAAAATTGAACTTCCAAAAGACATTTTATCAAAAATAGAAATTTTTTTAGAAGCAAATGTAACAGAAATAAAATTAAATTTAGATAGAAAAATATTAATTATAATATTACATAATTTAGCTTGTTGTTATCAAAAAATAAAAGACTTTGAAAATTGTATTTCTTATTTAGAAGCAGTAATTTATCATTTTGATTATACTTTACAATCTAAACATAATATTAAAATAAACGAAGAATATTTTATAAAAAATATGAATGTAGATCAATCTAATTATACTTTATTAGGTGATTTTATACTTGAATTAAGATTTTCTGCTAAATTTCATCTTCAAATGTGTGCTGTTTTATCACAAGCAAATAAACATATTGAAGCTTTAAAACATGCTAAATTAGCTACTTTGATGTGTGAAGATAATTTAGTTAAAACTAATTATTTATATATTCAAATAAGTAAAAATAGTAATTTAGATGATAAAATTAAACTAAATTATAAAATTATTAAAGAATTATATAATCGAATTTTTTCTTTTAGAAATGGAAATAATATTAAGAATAATAACAATAATAATAATAGAAATTCAAATAATATAATTGAAAATGAAAATAACTTTTCTTCATATTTAAATTATCAAAACAATGAAATAAATAAATATATATCAAATAATTCAATATTAAATAATATAAGACAAATATTTGGCAATTCAGTAGAAAAAGAAGATTGGATACAAATGATAAATATAGGAAATATAATGTATTTAAGTCCTTTAAATTATGATGAATTAGAATTAGACTCAGAACCAAAATATGAATTATTAAGAGATGCAATTTTAGAAAAAATTATAATGTTAACAGTTTCTTATTTTTGTGTTGCTAATGAATTAAGATTTCTTTCAAAAGATAAAGAAAATAATAATTTAAATGGTGAATTTTATCATTATAAAGCTGTTAATTTATCTTGTATTTTTTTACCTGTTTCTTGTCCTATTATTAAACATTATATTTTTAGTTATTATAAAAATTATGGTAATGATATGAATATTATTCCAGAAGATAAGATCGTTCAAATTAAAATAGATTTAATTAGAAGTGAAATTGAACAAGATAAAGATACTTTGACTTTTATCAGAAGTAAAAATATTAATTATGTTAAAAAAATTATTCTGAATGAAAATATTAATCATAATCATGTTATTAAAAGAAAAAATGAACAAAGATGTGAAATCATTCCAAACAGTGAATTTGCTAAATCTAAAATTAAAGGAGATAATGCTCCTAAATTTAAATTAAATTTTAATAATTTAAGAGATAATAGTCAATATAGTTTAAAAGAAAATAATTCTGATAGAATTAAAATAAAAAAGATTAATAATAATAATAGTAATCATTTTAATTCTTTAATTGAAAAAAATGAAATATCAGGTTCAAAAACAGAAAGAATTTATTTAAATAAGATAAATAATAAAAATAATAAAAAAGTAAATAATTCAAAAAAAACTAATAGATATATTTCAGTTAATAATAGTCATAATCATACAAATAATAATATAAGTAATAATAGTAAAGGAAATATAACTGCAAGAATAGGAAATTCAAATAAAAATAATTCTCATAAAAATTTTACAGCTAAGGGAAGTAAAACTCAAAGAGATTATTTTCATTCCACAGAAAGAATTTTTAGTTCAAATATTAATAAGAAAAATAATAAAAGTAATAATAATATTAATAAAAAAAATAATGATAATAATAGTAAAGAGAAAAAGAAAAGTAATAATAATAAGAAAATATCTTGTAAAACAAGTAGAATTCAATCATCAAAGTTAAATAATAAAAATAATAATAATAATATAAAAAATAATTATAACAATAATATTATAAAAGGTTCAAACTTAATAGATAAATTATTAAATAATAGTCTAATGCAAAGAAAAAATATAAATAAACCTGAAAAACCTTTAAATAATATTTTTTTAAATTCCCTAATTAAAGTTTTAGAACCAAAAAATAATCATACAAATATTTTTTCAGGTAATAATAAGAATATTAAAAAAAGTAAATAGAATAAATAATTATTTCATATAATTAAATAAATTAATAAAAGAATTTCTTTCAATCTTCTATATGAAAATTTATCTTATTTAATAGAAGACAAATTATCAAAAAATATGAACATTATTATATAAAAAAGTAAAAAAAATTAGTATTTTGAATTAATAATTTAAATAATCAATTCATTGATAATAAAGAAAAAAAAATTGAGAATATACCAATTATTTTTTAAATTGAAATATTTGTTCAAATTAGATTGTTTAATCTAAAGTAGAAATAAAAAATATAATTGATTCAATTAGTTTTGAAGTAATCAAAATATTAAATTAACAATAAGAATTTATTTTTTTGAATAAAATAACAAAACATATTTCTTAATGAAATCAATGTATATTTAAATATCTAAAATAAAAAGAAATAAATAAAAGTAAAATTTGGAATAAATATTGAATGATATAAAATAATAATTAAGTTAAATTTAATCATTTTTACTTTCATATATTATTTTTTATTAAAAATAAAAATTATAATATAAGATAATATCATAATAAACATAAAAGAATAAATAATGATTAAATATATCATAATATTTAATCTTTAAAAATAAATAAAATGTGTCATTGATAACGTGGCCGAGCGGTCTAAGGCGGTAGTTTAAGGCACTATTCTGAAAGGGCAGGGGTTCGAATCCCCTCGTTATCAAACTTAATTTTTTTTTGTAAACTAATTAACTAACTAACTAAACTAACAAACTTATTTTTTTTTATACTATTACTACTCATAAAATAGAAGAAATTACTAATAGATGAGTAGAAGTATTTAATAGTGAAATAGCTGAAGTTAAATTATTAAGATTATTACATAATAATAAATTTAATTATAAAACAAAAAAACAGAAAATTTCAATTCAGAAGTAATAATATTAAAGGATTAGTAAAAGTAATAAAAAAAATACAAAAGAAAAGAAATTTTATTGGATTAAAGATATTAATCACAAACATAAAACAGAAAATTGGCATATTTCTTAAAAATTTACAAGAATTAAGAAGTAAAATAATGTAAAAGAATACTTTTTAATATTAATTTTATACTTATAGAAATATAGATATATTAAAAAATTGAAAAATAATTAATAATGAGTGTAATATATAAGAAAAAAGATAATAATATTAAACATTTTGTAAATGAATGAGAGATAATGAAAGAATTAAGAGATAAATTAAAGAATGAATTAGAAGAATTAGATAGGAAAACAATAAATTTAATCTTATTAGAAAGTATTGAATTTTTTTCTTATTCTAAGAATTATTCAGAAAAGAAAGAATAAAAGAAAAAAGATAATAAAGGAATTAGAGAAATTAAAAAATTTATTCCAGAATTTGTTATTAATTTGGAGAATATAATAAGAAAGATGAATAAGATGATACTTTTTATATTTGGGGAATATAAATATGAGTAAGATGCTTGGGTTTCTTCTTATTCTTTTTTTTCATTTAATTCATATAAAATATGAGCCGGCTTGCCTCACTTTAACTAACTAACTAATTAACAAACATAATTTTTTTTTTAAACATGTTATTAATGAATATGAAGAATTAAAAGAAATATGATATAAATTGACTGATTGAATTAATCTAAAATTTAAAAAAGAAACAATTAAATATTTTTATTATTTAAACAATTAATTTAATTTAAAAGAAGAAAAAAAAAGATAATAAAGAAATAAGATGAATAGACCAATTATTAAAAGATATATACGATAAATATTGAAAAAAAAGATTAAAACAAAAAGAAATGCTTATTTTATTTCTTTGATTTAATATATGAGAGATTTTCCTAACAAATAATCTAAACTCAATAAACTTAAATTTTTTTAAGATTTATTAAAGATATGTATTTTAAAATAGAATATAATTTTTTATTAAAGGGGAATAAAGGAATATTTATGTTTTTTTAATTTAATTTTAATGAGAAGTTCTTTGCATTACATACACTAGACAAAACAAACATAAATTTATTATTATTTATATATATATATGTTTAATTATTTTTAATAAAAATTAAATCTAAAATATTAAATAAAGTCTTTTGAAAATTTTATTTTTTTAAATTTTAAATGATTTTTAGAATTTATATTTGTTATTGTTGACTTTTTATTTCATTTATTATTTAAAAGATAATTAAGATGATGTATTTAATTAGTTATTATTAATTGATAAAAAATGAATTCCCCTTATCATAAAGAATATATAGAACAAATTTCGGATTTAAATAATAAAGATGAAGATTTCACAGACTCTAAAGCTTATTTAAAAAATTTAGAACAACAAATTAAATATTTTCAAATTGAAAATGAAAAATTAAATAATATAAATAATATTCTTCAAAAAGAAAAAATAGAATTAAATGCTTCTCTTGAATCAAAAGAAATAACAATAAATCAGCAAATTTCATTATTAGATAATTTAAAAAAGAAAAATGAAAATAATGAAATAAGAATATTAGATTTAGAAAAAATAAACCAACAATTAAATTACTTATATATTGAATTAACTCAGAAAAATAAAACATTAATAGAAAATCAAAAATTAAATTTATTAAGAACAAACAATAAAAATACAACAGATCAATTAATAAAATTTTCTTCTCAATTAGAAGGACTTTCAATAATAAAATCAAGATTAGAACATGATAATAAAATATTAGTAAATAAAATAAATCAAATTCAATTAGAACATGAAAATGAAATAAATATGTTAAAAAAAATTCATAGTTCTGAATTAGAAAAAAAAAATAAAATAATAACAAGTTTACAAGAAGGTTTATCATCAATTAATAATAATAATAATATTAATCAAACTAATTTAAATAATTCTTATTCTCAAATTATGATGGAAGAAATATCCAATTTAGAAAAAAAAATAAAAAAAGTTTCAGAAGAAAATATCAGTTTAAAAAACTATATTCAAGATTTACAATCAAAAATTAATTATTATGAAGAATCTATAAAAAGAAAAGATAATTATATGAAAGAATTACAAAATGATTTAAGAAATTCAGAAGAACAATTAAAATTAAATATAATTGAAAATGAAACTTTAAATCAAGAAAATCAAATTTTTATTGAAAAAATTACAAATGAAAAAGAAGATTTATTAAAACAAAATCAAGAATTAAGAAAATCATATGAAAAATTTAATGTTGGAATTCAAGATGCTAATTATTTATTTGTAAAAAAAATGAAAAATTTTGAAAATATATTTTCAAACATTAATAATAAATTAAAAGAAAGTCAAATTCAAATAGATAAATTAAATGAGACAAATCAATTTTTAAATTATGAAAATGAAAAATTAAAAAGATTAAAAGAAAGATATGAAAAAAGAGAAATAAATAAAAGAAATAAATTACAAAGAAATAAAAGTGTTAATTTAAATGAAAGTAGAAATAATACTTTAAATTCTTCTTCAAGTAGAAAAAATAATTTTGAAAATAAAACAGTAGATTCTATTAAAGATTATATATCAAATTCAAGAATTAATACTTCAGATAATATTCCAAATTATAATATTAATTTAGATGATCCTTTTATTTCAAGTCAACAAAAATCTTTAGAAATCTTTAAAAATATTCTTCAAAAATTTGATGAAAATTTATCTAGTAATGTTTCTTTTCTTAATCAAACAAAAGAATAAATAAAAAGTGTTTTTAATATTTAACTTAATTTTCTTTATATTTTTAATATTATTAAAAATTATTTTTTGTTTATTATAGTTTTTAATTGCATTTTTATTAATTTTTATTTTATAAAATAATGAATAATAACGAACAAATAATTCAAATATCGAGAAATAATAGAATAACATTTTTATCAACTCTCTCTTCCCAAATTTTCTTATTCCTTTTTTTAATAATTTTTATTTTTGGATTAAATTTATATTACATTACTTCAAGAAATAATTTAAATAAAAATTTTTCATTTCACCAAATTTCAGATTTATTTTCAATTCAATCTTTAAGAAATCTTGAAGAAGAAGAAATAGAAGAAGAAGAAAAAAATGAAACACAATTTTTTGATAATAAAACAGAAAATGAATTATATGAAATGATCGTTGATAGATATAATACAGAATTTCCTTTTTTTCAAAATATAAGTTATTTTGATTATTATGGTGAATGGGGGAATTTTTCATTTCAAAATAATATATTTAATAATAAAAAAGGAGAAGTAGAATTATATTTTTATAAAAAAAAAACAGGAAGAGTAGTTTATTTAGATTTATTTGGAAATAAAAGTGATTCATTTAAAGGAGTTTTTTTATTAAAAGATGGAAAATATATAGATAAATATATAAAAGCAAATTTTACTCTTTATTTACCAAAAAATTTTATAGAAAAATATGAAGAATTAAAAGATAAAGATTCATTTAAATTAGATAATAATAATACTGAATTAGATTTTGCTTGTTCTGTCTTATTATATAATTATACTTTATATCATTTGAATGAAACTAATATAACTCTTAGGTTTTTTAATAAACCAAAAAGAGAACAATTTACTTTTGAAAAAAGTTTTGAAACAAAATATTCTTCAATATTATTATCAATAAGAAATGAAAATTTTACTTTAGATATAAAAGCAAATTCATTATTTTCAAAAAAAACTGAAAAAAAAATAAAAAATTATTCTTTTATTTTAACATTATTAGGTTGTTATGAAATATATGGTATATTCGTATTAATATTAGCAGTATCAGATAATAATCAAATAGGATTAAATTTAGATTTAACAACAATAATAATATCAATCTTTTATAAAAGTTTTATATGTTCAATTCATTTTTATTTATCAATTTCAACAACAAGTGATGAATTATCATATTCATATGGAATTCCAGCAATAATATATTTTTTTGCTTTTTCAGGTTTTGAATTAAGATTATTATTATTTTCCTGGAGAGCAAGAAATATGGATTTATTATTTTCAAATCCTACATTATTTAGAAGAAAGATGTTTTATTTTTATCTTTTTTTCTATATAGTATTATTTTTATGTTTATTAAATATAAGAAGTATATTAACAAGTTTTATAGGAAATTTAATATTATTTTCTTCTTCTTGGATTTTCCAAATAATATATTCAATAAGAACTGGAACAAGACCATCAATGAGTAGAAGTTATATTTTTATTACTTCTTTAGGAAAATTATTCCCTGCTGTATATTTAAAAGCTTATCCTTATAATGCTTTTGAATTAAAACCTTCATATTTTAAAACTTTTATTATTTGCTTAATTGTTATAGTTGAAGCTTTTATTGTTTTATTACAAAAAACTTTTGGTCCTAAAGTTATTATTCCTAAAAAATGGAAAAAATTACCTTATAATTATTATAGAGACAATGTTGATATTAATTCTCATATTTCTCAAAATCCTAATTGTGTTATTTGCTTAGAAGATTTATCTAAAGATATTGATGATAATTTTAATGAAGTTGATGTTAAGAAAAAAAATAAAATTGAAAAAATGAAAAAAATACCAATTTTCGGGTTTTGCATTACAAAAATTGAAAATTGGGCTTTAAGTATGGTTGGAAAAGTTGAAAAAAAAAAATATATGATTACTCCTTGTGATCATGTCTTTCATACTGTTTGCCTTGAAAAATGGCTTCATTTAAAAAATGAATGTCCTTATTGTAAACAAAAAATTCCTCCATTGGAATAAAATATATTAGTTCTAAAATAATAGTTTTTTTGTGAATTTTGTTTTTATATTATATGATAAAAAATTGATAATAATTTTTTTTACGTTTTTAAATTATTTATTTTTATGTTGAATTTTTTTATAAGATATATTTCATATTCTACAAATATTATTTATTTATTTTTGTTTAAGATTCATTTCATAAATAATCTTTAATATATAACTACAATTTAAAGTACTTTTAATTTATATTTTCACAACCATTAATTTTTAACATTTGAACCAATCAAAAAAGTATATTAATATTAAAACAATTTTAGTTAAAAAAAAAAAAATAAGTTGATTTTAATGAAATAATAATAAAATTATATTTTTTATATAGATATTGTATAATTTAAAGAAAATAAACTTTAAATTATTATTTAACTTATTAGATATTTATATTTTTAAAATTTATATAATCATTAATTTATATTCATTTTTATTTTTATAAAGATGTCCAATTTAAATTTAAAGATTAAATCCATTTATAACATTTCTCAGGATTACTTTGAGAAATATGTTAAAAATTTTGAAAACGGAATGGATGATAAAAAATTTAATAAATTCAGATTATACTTCTTAAACATTTTGTCTGAAGTAATTCATTTTATAATTTTTTAAAATTAGAATTTAAATGAAATTTTCAACGAAGAGAAATTAATTCAAAAAGTAATTAATTTAACTCAAATTTCTTTTAATGTTTGGAATACATTATCAAATGATGAAATAAAAAATGATATTTTTATCTTTTTCTTCATTGCTTCTTGTTTTATTGTAATTAAAGTACAATATTATTATTATTTTTAATAGATTGAAGATAAAAATAAAAATAAATTAAAAGAATTTTGTATTAAAAATGAAATAAATGAAACTTTCATATTATGGGCCGAACAACTTATTTTAAAAACTATTTCAGATAATAAATATTTAAATTCTCCTTTTGATATATTAGAATTAATAAATATTAAATTAGAAAATTTATTTAATTTTTCAAATTCAAAAATGAAAAATTATCTTAATACGGTAAATTCCTTTATTCAATTTTCATTAAGTGAATATTCAATCTTTAAAAAATACAATCAATTCATTATTACTTTATCTTGTTTATTAATTGGAATTTCATCTGATTTTGATGAAGAATTAAATGAAGAAGAAAGTCAAAAAAAGAGAAATTTATTAAAAAATTATTTTAAAGAATTTAACTTTTTAAATTTATCAATTGTTGAAGAATGTGAAAAAGAAATATTATTTATCATAAATAATAATTCAGATGAAGATGAAGAAGACTTTAAAATCACACGACCTAATTCACTTAATTCTCTTTTAGAATTATTCAATAATTCTGAAAAATTAAAAGAAAATAAAAATGAAAATTCATATAGATTTTCAACTGCTTCAAATGAGGATTTTATAGGAGACGAAAGTTTTGAAAATTAAGTGAAGCTTTTAATTTTTATTTATTATAAATTATCTAAATTCGAATACTTTTTTTGGTAAATTAGAATTGTAAAACTAAAATATTATGTTCTAATTAAATTACCAATTTGTAATAATATTTATATATATATATTTATTTAATTTTTAGTCAGAGGTTTAAAATATTTAAGAATTTTTGTATATGAAGTTATCAAAAAATAAATATATGAATATAATTATAATAAGTTAATGATATGAACCAAAAAAATTTACTATTAATTTAAAATATAAAAAAACAGTTTAAAATATTAATAAACTTTAATTAAAGATAAAGCATTTATTCCAAAAAATCTCTACATTAATAAAATTCCAAAATATTTTAAGAATTGTTTTATGAAAAAATAAATATTTTAATCTATAACTAAAATATATTTAAATCATATTTAAATAAAAACTTTTTTAAAATTTTATTTATATCAAATCTATGAAAAAACTGTATTTGATAAGTCTAATAATATCCAATAAGTTTACATATATTTAAAACTGATTAATTCTAAACTAAATAACCTTTATAAAACACATGATTCATATTAAGAGAAAAATAATAAATTATATTCAATAAATAAAAAATATCCGATAATATAAAGAAAACAATTATTTGACGAAGTTATTTAAAATGACTTCTTTATATATAATGACTTCATCTTTAATATTCAATAAATAATTTTTTTCAGTGTTTCATTTGTAATAATACCAAAATCTTCCTAAATTTTAAAAAATTTATCTTTGCCATCTCCCAAAAATGAATTGTTTTTAAACTAATTATATATAATATAAGAGCTATTTCTAAAATAGATAATCTTCAGAATAATCGTTATAATTTATAAATCCATTTTTTTCTAGATAATCTCTAACTAAAATAATTTTCTTTATTTCCTTTTATTATCTATAAGATAGGATATGAATATTCTTTTGTTCATACTATGATAAATTTTTCAAATAAATTTTTATTAAAGTCCAATTGAAAATAATTAGGTCTTATTCTTATAATTCCTTCATTTTAGTTTATTATAATAAAAAATAATAAAGTGTAATCTAAGTTATTATTATTTTTATGAGTATTGTCAATAACATTTATTTCTTTTGAAAAGATTTATTAATGGTGTTCTTATTTGTTAAAATTAATTCCATAATTAAGAATTTACTTCTTTATATGTAAGTTATTCTTATTCATATTATATCATTTTTTATTTTTAATTTTTTTTTATTAAAATAATTTTTTAATGTAGATAGAATTAAAAATAAATTTTAAAATTAATCAAAAATATTATTTTACTTAAAATTCAAGTTTTAAATTCAAGAAATAATTCAAATATAAAAATCTATAATATATACATATATATATTTTTAAATTATTTCTTTTAATTTTTTGAATCTTTTAATATTTTTTATAAAATTATTTGTTAATATTAAAATAAGAATATAATGAGTGATTCTGAAGATAATGAAAATGAAATAATTTCCAAATATGAAACAAAAGAAATAATAGGAAAAGGAACATTTAGTATAGTAAAATTAGGAATAAATAAGGAAACAAAAGAAAAAGTAGCAATAAAAATATTAGAAAAGAAAAAAATATTATTGAAAGAAGATTTAGAGAGAGTAAAAAGAGAGATAAAAATATTAAAAGAATTTAATAACTTAAACATAATAAAAATATATGAAATATACGAAACAAAAAAATATCATTATTTCATAATGGAATATTGTGAAAAAGGAGAACTATTTAATCATATAGTAGAAAAACAGAAATTAGAAGATAAAGAAGCAAGTTATTATTATTATCAATTAATAAATGGATTAGAATATATTCATTCAAAAGGAATAGTTCATCGAGATTTAAAACCAGAAAATCTTTTAATTGGAGATGGAAATATTTTAAAAATAATAGATTTTGGTTTATCAAATTATTTTAATGGAAAAAAATTATTAGTTACTCCTTGTGGAAGTCCTTGTTATGCTTCTCCAGAAATGGTTTCTGGTAAAAAATATAATGGATTTTATATTGATGTTTGGAGTACTGGTATTATTTTATATGCTATGATTTGTGGTTATTTACCTTTTGAAGATCCTGATAATGATATTTTATTTAAAAAAATACTTAAAGCTGAATTAGAATTTCCTGATAATTTATCTCAATTTTCTATTGATTTAATTAATAAAATTTTAGTAACTAATCCTGATAAAAGAATCAAAATTAAAGATATTAAATTACATCCTTTTTATTTACAAGGAAAAGAAATTTTCGAAAAAATGCATCCTGAGTTAGTTGAAAAAGAAAATGATAAAAACAAAATTAATACTAATCATACAGTTAAAAATAATTCTAGTAAAAAAAATAAAAATGATATTGATTTAAAAAAAAAAAATAATATTAATAATAATAAAGGAGATAAATTTAAAGAGAGAGCAATTAGTCAAAGGAAAAATAATAAAATTAATAAAAAACCAATTTCAATTAGAACAGATATGATAAATACTAGTAATAATAATAAAAGTTTAAATAAATATAGAATTAATAATAGTAATCCAAATAAATCAATAAAAAAAAATTTTAAAGAGTTAAAATATATATCATCAATAACAAATGATAAACACATGAATAATAAATTAGATACAGTAATAAATGCAATAGAAACAAGAAATAATTCAAAGAAAAGTCAAAGAAGAAATGATAATATTAAAAGACCATATTCAAAAGATTCAAAATTTAATAATCAAAAAAGATTAAATACAGAATATGATTTATTTGAAAAAGAAATATTAAATAAATTACATTCAACAAGTTCAAGAATAAAAAATAAAAGACCTTATAATAATGTTAAAAATAATAAAAAAAATACTACTTATAGAACTAATTATGAATTATTTAATACTGATTTATCTAAATTTCCTGAAAAAAAAAAATATACTCAAAGTAATTTTAATAATACAAATAGTATAATTAATTCTTCAAATAATTCTCATAATTTAAAAACTGAATATGGAATTGAAAAAAAATTTTTAAGAAAGAATAAGGGAAAAAATAATTTTTTAAATATTCATTATAATAAAAAACAAAATTCATTTAATGATTTAAATAATAAAAATCATAAAATTAATATTTATTCTCAAAATGATCAATTATCTTCTATAATAAATAAAAAAATTAATGATTTATATAAAACAGATAAACCTTTTTTTAATAATTCTTCATCAAATTCAAAAACAAATTATTTATTTTCAAATGAATTTTTCAATAGTTTAGATTTAAATAATAAAAAATTTGCAAGAAAGATTAAATCATTAAGATTATTTAATGATAAAAATCAAAAATCAAATGAAAAAAATAATAGGAAAAATAATAATAAAACACCAGAGAATAATCTTAATAATAAAGTTATAAAGCATAAGAATTTAACATTAAAATTTAATTTTAATAATGGAAATAATAAAGAAAAAAATAAACCTGTTTTTCTTAATACTGAATTATTATTAAAAAACCAAACAAAATTAAATTCAAATTTAAATAAAGAAAGATTTCAAAGTTCAGGAAAGTTTCCTCAAAAAAAAACAAATATTAATGTATTAAATTCGAAATTATTATATCCTGAAAAAAATAAAAATAAAAAAACTAAAAATAATATCAAAAACAAATTATTTCAATAAAAAAATGAAAAAGAAAATAAATAAAAAATAAAAATGAATTAAAATTAAAATCATTAAAAAACTTTTTAAATATCAAGATTTTATATAAATAATTTTTAATATATTTGTCAAAAAATAATAAACGTCAAAACTATTATTTTCAATTTTAAATATACATTTAAATTTTATTTTAATTTTCATTTAATTAAAATCATTTGATTTATATTTAGAAAACTAACAAATTTTTAATTAAACAATGGGGATTGGGGATTGGGGATTGGGGATTGGGGATTGGG
>JAJJLU010000525.1:0-33922 GCA_023807065.1 Isotricha intestinalis | reverse complement strand
ATTGTTCTTCTTTAACTTCTTTAAATTTATCTAATTTTAATACTAATAATGTTAAAGATATGAGTGGTATGTTCTATTCTTGTTCTTCTTTAACTTCTTTAAATTTATCTAATTTTAATACTAATAATGTTGAAAATATGAGGGATATGTTCCATGGTGTAATCATAAATTGTAAAATTGAAACAATTGATAAGAAAATTCGAGATATAATTTTTTATTTTAATCATCAAAATTTCTCCATTTTATTAAATCAAGAAACAGTAAATAATTAATGGGATAATGACAATTAGATTTTGATGATGAAATTCATACAATATCAGTTTAAAACAATAAATTATAATTATAATTATTTGATTTATTTAAAATTTTAAATTTAATTGCATTATTATTATAAAAAATATAAATTAAATTATTGTAAAAAAAAATAAATGTTCTCAAATATTAAATCTGAAAAAAGTTTAAGAAAAAAAGAAATAATCGGATTATCAAAAGAAGAAGGAAATAATACTTGTTTTGAATGTGGTAATATAAAAAATAAAAAAATATAGATTCTAATCAAATTGAATGGGCTTCTGTTAATAATGGAATTTTTTTATGTTTAAAATGTTCACAAGAACATAGAGGATTTGGGAGTAATATAAGTTTAATAAAAAGTATAAATATGGATAGATGGAATGAAATAGAAATAAATTTAATGAAATTAAGTGGTAATAATAGATTAAAGAAGTTTTTAATGGAATTAAATATTTATAGAAATGTAAATAAGAGAAAATTATACAATTCAAGAATTATGAGTTATTATAGAAAAATGGTAAAAATAAACTTTATATAAATTTAAAAAAATAAAAATATATTTATATTTTTAGTTAAATGCTGAAGTTAATCATAAAGATTTTACAGAAGATATTCCAGATTTATCAAATTTATTAGAACCAATTTCAATACAAAACAAAAGAAATAATTTTGGAAATGAAAAAAAAATAAATCAATCAAGAGAAAATTTAATAGTAGAATCAATAGAAAGTGATTATCATCAATATCAAGATAATAAAATTGAAATTCCAATGTATAATTCAATATCAAATAATGGAGATGAAAATAATTATAGAAGTTTTGATTCAAATAATGATGATGATAATAATGATAATCAATATTCATATTATTTTTCTTACTTAAGTGGAATATATTATTCAATTAAAGAAAATTTAAATACTCAAAGTTTAATTTATATAAGTGGAAAAGCTTTAGAATATGTTGTTTATGCTGGAGGAAAAGTTTATGAAAAAGGAGTTGAAAGTTTAAATTATATTAGAAATAAATTTCATACTAGACAAAGAAATTTTGGTGGTAGTTATATTACTTTATCTAATGATGATAATTTTGAAAATGGAGGTGAATCTTTAATTGATAAATCAAATAATATTTTTGATGTTTAATTATAATTTCAATTATTGTTGATTTTTTGTTTTTTTTTAATATAATTAAAATTATTTATTATTTATAATCCAAAAAAAAATTTAAGTGTTTTAAATTTTTATATATTTAATATTAGTTTTTTGATGATGAACTTTTTAAACTTTCAGAAATTTCATTTCTTATAAGAGAATTATCATTTAATAATTTATAATGATTGTCAAAGAAATTACTTATGTCAATTTCATCTGTTTCATTATTTAAGAATTTTTCATTAATATATTTTTCAATTTGTTCATCAGAAAAAACAAGAAGACAATAATCAACCAAATTTTTTGGATCATTTGATAAAGCTTGTAAATCTTCAGCTGCTCCTCTACTTATTAAATAAATATACATTTTTAAAATATTTTTTAGTTCTTCTTTTGAAATAATTTTCATTTTTTCTTCGTTCTTTTCATCTCTCATTTGATTTAAAAATTTTGTGAAATATATTTTAAAATCTTCTAGTTTATTAGGAGGGAAAAAAAATAAACTTAATATTAAATAATTTTCTTTTGAATTTTCTTTTGAATATTTAATAGCTTTTTGCCAATAATTAATTGAAATTTCTTTATTTTGAGGATTTATTAATATACTTTCAATTATAATAAACCATTTTTTATCATTTATTTCATTTGACACTTTTGAACCTTTTTTTATTGTTATTACATCATATATATCTTGGATAGGCTTTTCATTGAGAATTAATTCTTTAAAAAATTCATTGAATATTGTTTCATCTTTTAAACTCTTTATACATGCACATGCTTCAACTCCTCCCATTAATTTCAAAAAAATAAATAAAATTTATGAATAAAAAATTAATGTAAAAATTGATATTTAATTTCCTCCTAAAACTTAAATTCAAAAGAAATTATCACTTTTAAAACTATATTTGTTCTTTAGATTCAATTATTTTTATTTTTTTATTTAATAATATATATTTTTTATGTTATCAATGACGCCATAAAAATTTGAATTATAATTAAAAATAAATATACATATTTGTTTTTTATATAATTTTAATTGAAAATTTTTAAATATAAATTTATTTCTAAATGATTTAATATTGTTTGATTTCATATTTTTTTGTATAAAATAAATTATGAATAATTATTAATTTAAATAAATAATGGAAAAATATCTAAAGCATCATAAATTCCATTTAAAATTTCAACTAGTATACTATCTTACCTTGATTTAAATAATTTATAATTAATGAAATAGAATCAAGATAATATTAATTTAATAATAATTTTTATAAAGAAGAACAAATTTTATAAACAATATTTAAAAAGTTTTTATGAATAAATATAAATTAGATAGGAGTTTAGAAAAAATTAAATGTATTAATTATTATAATTCAAGTATTGAAAAGACATTAAATTCAACTAATAACATTTTTTGTTGAAAAGCTTTAATAAATTTAGTAAAAGGTAATTAAAGATGAATATAATAATATACTAATTAATTGATACAAAAACAATAAGAAAAATTTATAAAATATTTTTATTTATTTCCATTCCAAACATAAAAATGATAAAAAATAATAGAAGCAGCAACAGCAACATTTAAAGATCCTGTTTTTTCACTATATTGTTGAATAAAAACAAATTGTTCACATAAATCTTTTTGTTTATTATTTAATCCTGCTCCTTCATTTCCTAAAACAAATAAAGTATTTCCTTTAAAAGGATGATTCTGTATTGGAATACAATTTTCTCCTATTTCTACTCCACATGGAGTTATATTATTTTCTTTTAAATATTTTTTTAATGATTCAATATCTTCAAAATATTCAAAATAATCTTTTATTTTTGAAGTCATTTCTTTTTCTCCTTTAAATAATTTTTCTAATACTTTTTTTTCTTTTCCTATTACTAAAAATTTTTTACAGTTATATGATATTGCACTTTTTATTAATATTTTTATATTATGTCGTGATTGTATATTATAAATTAGTAAATAAAAAGAAAAATTATTTTTGTCCATTTAATATTTTGTTTTAATAATTTAATTTATTTCAAAAATATTTAAATTTTTAAATGTATATAAAGTAATTTAAAAAATTCTAAAAAATTAAATCAAAAATAAATTAAATTTAAAAAAAAATAATGGAAAAAAACACAAAAATATATATATTATTCCTAATATCAAATCTTCTTTTAAATTATGACACAGGAGTGATTCCAGCAAGTTTACTAGAAATTCAAAAAGAAATAAATTTTGATTATACAGAACAAGCTTTATTAGGTTCATTAGTATATTTAGGATTATCAACAGCATCATTATTTGTATCACCAATAATATCAAAATATGGAGCAAAAGATGTTTGTTCAATAGTATTATTATTAAATTCATTATGTTGTTTTATATTCTCACTTTCAAAAGATAAATTTATTTTATTTTCAAATAGATTTCTTATGGGAATTACCGAATCTTTTGTTGTTATTTATGGTCCTGTTTGGATTAATAATTATTCACCACAAAATAAAAGCACTACTTGGTTAGGTATTTTACATGCTACTACTATATTTGGGATGATTACTGGATATATTTTCAGTGGGATTGTTATTAATTTTATGAGTAATTTTTTCAATTGGAGATTCGCTATTCAAATACAAGGTATTTTTCTTATTCCTGTTTCTATTTTATTTTATTTTGAAGATGATAATTATATTAGCATTAAATTTTCAAGTCTGGAAGAAGAATATGAAGCTAATATTAATAGGTATAATTCACAAAAAGATTTTATTCATAAAATTAATTTCACTGTTGAAAGTAAAAATAGTAGGAACATTAAAAGTGATATATTAAATTCAGAAAGAGCAATATATATACAAAAGAAAATATATAGTTCAAATGAAAATATATTAAAAGAAGGAGAAATAGGAGAAGAAAAAAAGTCAAAAAGTCAAAAAAAAGAAAAAAACTCTCAAAAATCATATTCTCATTATAGTTCATCAATGAAAAATATATATATAAATTTCTTAAAAAAATCTATAAAAATATTATCAAATCCAATATATATATCAATGACATTTGGATTGTGTTCAGTATATTTTATAGTAACAAATATCCAATTTTGGATGACTGCATATTTAATAGATATAATAGGTGCGAATCCATTATTAGTAGTATCAGTATTTTCTTTTTCTTCAATAACTGCACCTTTATTAGGAATTTTAATAGGAGGAACATTATCAGATAATTATGGAGGATATAAAGGAAAAAATACATATAAAGCAATTCAAATGTGTGTAGCATTTGGTTTAATTGCTTTTATTTTTGCTTTTCCTTTAGGATTTATTTTCTCTTTTATATATATAACAATATTACTTTGGGCTTTTTTATTCTTTGGTGCTGCTATTGTTCCTATTTGTACTGGAATTATGATTAGTTCTATTAAACAAGAAGATCAAGCTACATCTAATAGTTTAAGTCAATTAATATTTAATTTAGGAGGATATTTTTTATCACCTTTTTTAACTGGATTTATTATGGATTGCTTTGATGATGAAAAACAAGGTTTTATTTGGGGAATGAGAGTTGGATTTTGGTGGGTTTTTTTCTCTGTTTTTTCACTTATTTTTGCATGGGTTTATGAATACAAAAAAAGAAATAAATATAAAATTGAAGGATTAAATCAAGATAGTAGTTCTAGTGCTGAAGAAGAAATGGAAGCTAATTTTGCAGATTTTATTAAATTAGAAATTAGAAGGAGAATTGCTTTGTCTAAAAGATAAATTTTGTTTCATTTAAATTTAGGTAATCATAATATTTGAAATGTATGTATTTATTGTTTTTTGTTTAAAATTTGATTTTATACTAATTATATGATATAATAGTTTTTTATCTTATTTATTGTAAAATTATTTTTATGAATCCTTACTTTTCAATAAAAAGATATTACCACTTTCATCACCAACTATAATTCTTCCATTATCAGTTTCTAATAAAAATGTTACTCTATATTTTGCTCTGTTTTCTCTGAATTTTACGTTACTTATTTTTTGATATTGATTATTAACAATTCTTCCTTGTTCAATTTGATTAACAGATCCAAGAATTATATTTGAATTATCCATTTTAAATATACAAATATATGGTGATTCAGTAGCTTGAAATACATTTACAACTTGACAAGTGTCAACATCAATTAAAGTTAAAGTACTTCCAGGAACTAAAATATATTTTTCATTAAATTCAGTAACTCCATTATTAAGATTTGAACATGAAACATCTGGTATTTCTTTTAAAAATTTACATTTATCTTCTTCTTTTTGATAAAATTTAATTAATTTTTTTGGATTTCTTGATAATGTTATTAATCTATTTTTTACTATTATTCCATTTGAAATCTCATAATTATTTATTTGAAATGAACTTTGGTCAACAGTATAAATTCCATTATAATTTTTTACAATAATTACATATCCAGATTGAAGAAAAACTGCAAAATCGATTTTATTAGGAAATAAACATATACTATTCATTATAATAGATTGATTTTCATCATTTAATTTATGACTTATATCAATTCTATTTAAAACTTTAAATTGATTTTCCCCTACAAATACCATCAAAATATATTTAGTATTTGTACCTATAATCAAAGTATTATTTAATAATTGGCAAAAAGAATAAAATTTTTCATTTACTACTGTAGAGAAAATATCATTTAAATCTGAATCATATACACATACTTTTCCATTTGTATGAGAAATTATAATTCTATTATTATTTAATTTATATCCTGTAATTGCCCATGACTGTACTGGTCTAATACTCTTTGTTTCCATATTTGCAATATATTTTTCTATATTTGAATTTTTTAAAACACAATTGCTTCTATTTTTTATAAAAGAACTGGTTATTGAAACTAATTCACTTATATCATTTATGTTATTTATATAATTAAATTTATTCAAATCTAAAGAATTAAAATTAAGTAATGAAGTAATGTTTTGAACCATATTGTAATTTAAATTTTTATTATGATTTTCTTCGTAATATTTCACTAATGTTTCTGCTAATTCTATTTCTTGTTTATTTATTTCTCCAAATTCATCTAAACCTTCAGACACTATTTGAATTTTTTCATATAATTTTTTATAAATGTCTATAACTGTATTTCTAATTATAGTATAATAATTTTTAGCTTCTTCAATTTTATTTTTATAAGATTGAATATTAATAATTTTATTTGAATTAATATTATGATTTAAATGTTGATTAGATTTACAATCTTCACAAACATTAACTTTACAAGTCTGGCAAAATCCTTTAAATTTTTTATAATGTTTATTACAAAAAGAATCAAATTCTGAAATTAAACAAGATTTATGATTTAAATTATTATGAGTTGCATTAAAGCAATCAGGACAAAAAAATTTTTTACAAATAAAACAAAATCTATAAATTATATCTCGATTATCATTTTGATTATGATTTTCATTATTAGCACATATACAATCATAAATTCCATAATCTTTTGAATGTGTTAGAAAATATGACAAAGAAACTTTTTGTGAATGCCCATTTTCACATTTATATATTATAGTTGCATATTTTGTATGTGGTATTTCACAATTGCATTCAATGTTTGGTGCTTTTTCATATTGTAAAAAAATTTGAGGAATTAAATAACATTGAGGACATCTTATTCCATTTTTTGGATCTATATTTTCTTCAATTATAATTTTTGAACTTGGTTCAATATTTACTCTTTCATCGAAAAAATTTATATTAATATCATTGGAACTCAGAATTAAAGAAGAAGACATTTATTTATTAAATATATATCTAAATAATAATAATAATTAATTTATATTAATACTAAAAATAAATTAAAAAATAAGAAACAAAACTTATTATAAAACTCATGTATATTAATTAAAAAAATGTATAATATCAATAAATAAAAAATATCCAGAATAAGAAAATTGGATAAATAGACAAAATTAGAAAGACTATGATAAAAAAGAAATAAGATATATAATATATTATTGAAATGAGGAAGGAAGGAATTTTTTTCGAAGTATTAAAAGAACAAATGAAAAATAAATTAATGATTAAATATTTATTTATGTTTCTAAATTATAATAAAAATTAAATTTGTGAATTGACATTATAAAATAATAAAAAATCAAATGAAAACTTATAGAATTGATTATTCTAATTCTAAAAGATTGATTTTTATAACAAAGAGAAATTTTTATTGAAGTTTATTATAAAAAAAGATTATTTATGTTAATTATTCTTAAATATTTTTTTATATTGTTATATTTGATTATTTTGGCAATCACCTTTTTTTTTATGATTTTATCATCTTATAATATAAAAGAAAAAATAAAAATAAATCCAAAACAAATAATTATTAATGAAATTTAATGTAATCCAAAAAAAAGCAAAATTCTGGAAAAAAATTTTAAAAAAAATAAAAATTAAATCCAAACCAAAAAAAAATAAGAAAAGAAAAAATAAAAAAAGTGAAAAAATTAGAGTCAAAAAAAGAAATAATAATAAATAAAAAAATAAATCCTTTCTTTAGACCTCATCCAATGAAAGATATAAACATGTCATAATAAGAGGACTATCTTTCATAATGGGTTCAAGATCTTTTATTAGTCTTATCTTAATATGATTAAACTGATTTTTATTAAATTTTTCTTTTTTTATTGATTAATTTTTATTTATTTATTTGAAAAATTTAATTAAAGGTTTTTATTTAATTTATTTCTTAATTAAATGAATTATTTCATTTGAATATTATTATATTTCTATCATATATTAATTTTAAATCAATGTGTAAAAATTAAAAAATTTAGAATAATCTGAATTTAATAAGGCTTTTTTTACAACAAATTTTGAATTATCAAAGTTTATAGTTTCATTAGTTAATTAAGTTTCTTAAATATACTGTATTAATAGAAATAAATTAGAATTCTTTTTATAAAAATTATGGAAAAAATTCTATGATTATATTATTCTTATTCAAATATATAATATGGATTTAATATTTTTAATAAGAGTCGTTTATTTCTTATATAAAAATTAATTATTTGAATTATCATTTCTTCTATTTTTCAAAAATTTTTTGGTTATTTTATGAATGCATTATCTTTTTTTGAAATCAATATATATTTTTTTTTATGATGTTCATGATTAATATTTTACAAAAAATCATGTTTGTAATAAGTTCATATAATAATTTTTTGAAGTAATATTATGTTAATATATCCTTAATTTTATAAATTTTAATTAAAAATTGTAGTTTCTTCTTGAAATTAAAACCAAAGATAAAGATTAATATTCAACATAGAGTTTGAAACTCAATCACTTGAATTATTAATTCATTAAAAATATTTATGATTAAACAATGCCCCATTATCATATATATATTTTCTTTTGGAGAATGAAAAAATAAGATTTAAAAATCTCTAAATAATGCTTTTTTTGAATTTAATTAGATTTATATAATCATAATTATTTATTATTATTTCTAAATAACCGACGAGATTAGTTCTTTTTAATTTTTCTTAAATTATATTCTCTGTAATACATAAAGTACTTAACTTTTGATTACAAACTACTATTTTTAAATTAAAATAATTATGATTTAGGTCTCTATATCTTCTTCTTGTTAAAACTTTTTCTAAAAGAAACACATCAAATTTCAAATAATGATATGAGTAATCAAAGTAATTTCTATATTTATAAAAATTCCCATAATCATAATAGTTAAAAAAATGAAAAATTTGTTTTGTATGATAAGATTTTTTATTATTTATTAAAACCAATATTATACATTAAATCAAAAAAAATTTGAGTCTAATTCAATACATTCATTCACCTCATTTTTTAATTATACCTATTATAATAATATTATCATTTAATTTAAATTCTTCATATTATTTCATTTCAATACTACTTTCATAATAAAAGATTATCTTTTAAAATCAGTATTTAAAAAAAAAGAATTGTAAAAAGGAAAGAAAAGAAATTATACTTAAAATAGAACCAATTTTGAATCCTGAATTAAATGGGATTGAATATATAATATAAATTTTAAAAAAATGAATGTCATTTTTTCAAATTTTCTGAAAATTAATGTTGAATAGAAGGTAATAATAATTAATTTAATAAAATAATATTTTATTTGAAAACAATTTTTATTTTTACATTTAATTTTCTGATTGAGAATAAATGAAATAGAAATAAAAAAATGGATGATAAAAATTTTAATGTTATTAATATTACAAATGAGAATTTATCTCCATTAATTCAAATATTATTATTATTTGCCTTTTCAATCAAAAAGAATACATTATTAGTATTTTTAATTATTATTTCAAAATATATCCCATTATTAATAGTAACATGTAATTATTCAATTGGAAAAACAAATAATTCAAAAGACAATAGTTTTATAATTAAAAATTTTTTATCAAATTTTTGTTTATCTGAGTATATTTTCAATTTAAAATATAAAACTTATTTTACAATTAGTTCTTTTGTTTTTATCTTAGAAATAATTTTTGTTTCTTATCTTATCAAATATTATTATTGCATCAAAAAAAGAAAAACCAGATTAGAGCTTTATCCTAAAATTTTATTTTATTTAAATGTTATTTTTTCATCTTATATTATAGAATTTTTATCAATGATAGGTTTTTTATTTTTTAAAACAAAACTGAATTTTAAAGAAGACTCAAAATTTTCAAATTCAAATTTTATTTTAGAAAAAAATCCAAATTATACATTAATCATAATATTTTTAATTATTCACATTATTGAATTTTTATTTTTAGAAGTTTTTATTTTCATCTCTTTTATTATTCTAAATGATTTTCATAAAACACAAAAAAACAAATTAAATTTTAAAAATTCATATTATTTTTTATTTTTTAATTTTTTTACTTTATTGAATTATGCCAGTTATTCTGAAATTTTTGTAAAAAAATCTCATCATACAATTCTTCAAATTTTAATATTTATTTATATTTTTATCCTTTTAACCATAAAAATAGGTTATGAAATATTTATATATGAAAGAATAAATCTAATATCTTTATTTATATATTATTTAGATGTTTATAATTATATTTCTTTGATATTACAAACAGTGATAAATATCAAAACTTTAAACTTTGAGAAATATGAAATTTATTTTATTACTTTTTTAAAAATTATATTATCATTACTTTGTACTATTATTATTCTTGATGTAAGAAATTATTTTTTCTGTCATCAAATTTTTCATATTTTCATTCAATATGATTCTCAACATTTATTAAAAATAATGAATTTTTTTCACTTTTTTCTCGATAAATTATATGATATAAAGTCACATCAAATTAACTATTTTTCTGAGATAATTTATTTACTTTATTTTCACAAAAAAAAATGTGTTATTGATGATTGTAAATGTAAATTTTTTGAAATAATACCAGATTGGAATATAAATAATATTTATTATTCAGATAAATTAATTGATGGATTAGGTTTTATATTAGAATCTACTTTTGCTAATATTCAAATTTATTCTAATTTTGATTATATTATTTTTATGATTAATTATTTTAATTCAGTAAAAAAAAATCAAATATTAGCATTGTCAATGATAAGAACATATATATTAAAAAATATTGGAAATATATCAATATTTGAATCATTCCAATTATATTCAATATATTATCAATCTTTAGTAAACATATCAAAAAATTTTGAGCAAAATGAAAGAGTTATAAAATATGAAAATATATTTATTAATATTAAAGAAAGAATAAAATTTAGAAATAAAGTTCATCAATATTGTAATGCATTTAATTCTATAATTGATATTAAAATCAATTTTGAAAATACTTTAAAAATTACAACAGATCAATCAAATGAATTAATATCCGTTAATTCATATATTTTAAATAAAACAATTTTAGTGAATATTATTCAACATTTGTGTGATTTATTTAAAATTTCAACAAAAGTCCAAAAAAATTTAATTCAATATTGTTCAGGAAAAAAAGGAGCAGATTTTTATTATCAAATCTTTTTATTTTTCACTATTTTTTATAGAAATATTCCTGAAGAAATTTTATTATCATTTAATAAATTTTCAGAAGGAAATTCATTTAAAAATTTAACTTTTGAAGAAATGACTAAAAAATTTGATAAAATAATTGAAAAATATTTACAAAAAGGAATAGAAGATTCTCATATAATCTTAAGTTTTTCAGAGGGAGTCAAAATAGATTATTGTTCTTCAAATTTATGTAATAAATTAAATATTTCTCCTTCAAAAATAAGAAATCAAGATTTTCACAATTTTTTTCCTTATAGTCTAAGAGAACCTCATTTAAAAGCTATGTTACATTATCTTGTAAATAACAATCATTTTAAAAATTTTTTTTTTGAAAGAAATAGATTTATATTTGATAATGAAGAGCATTCAATTCCTTGTAGAATAAAAACTTGCAATTTACCTTATTTATCAAAAAATATCGTTATAATTAATGAAATTTATTTAAGAGAAAAAGATGATAGTTATACATTTATTTTAAATAATAATTTTCAAGGAGTTAGTATCAGTAATTCTTTTCAAAACAATTATCATTTTACTTTGGATATGCTAAGAAAAAGCGACACTCCTTTAAGATATATTTTTAATTTACATAAACATTCTATTCAAAAGTTTTTCAAAGATAAGTTAGATGTTGTTGAAAAAATTAAAAAAAAATTAGATTATAATATCAGGGAAACTTTCACTCAATCTTTATATAATCTAAATAAAAATTCAATTAATTCTTTTTTTGAAATAAAAAATAAATTTAAAAAAGAAAATTTACAAAATTTCACTATAAAGCATGAAGATTTATCTTTATTATATAAAAAAGAAATATTTAAATTTTCAATTCAGAAAAATATAATACTTGAAAATATAATGAAATCATTAAATAAATTAAGTGATACACCAATGAAGGAAATTTTTATTAACTTGATTATTGAAGATATTATAAATAAAAAAGAAGATAGAGAAAAGCATAATTTACCTTCTAAAAGAATGAGTGCATTTAATTTTGGATTTTTACCTGAATCAAATAATTCAATAATTGTAAATTTATATGGAAAATTAAAAGTTTTATATGACATTCCATTATATTATTTTCATTTTAAAGAAAGTAAATCTTTTGAAAAAAATATCAGTATTTTTAAAAGAGGAAGTGTAATATTTAAAACAAATTCAAGTAAAAAGTCTTTATTATTACCTATTTCTCAAAAAACTACTATGAATCAGATAATAAGATTTGATGATAAAAGTGAAAATAATGAAAATGAAAATAAATACGAAACTAAAAACTTTATGGTTTCAAATAATTCTAATTATAATATAAAATATACTATTAAATCTGAAATAAAAAAAAAGAAAAATAATGAGTATTCTCTTTTATTAAAATTGGATATCATTCTAATTTTAATATGTTTTATATTAAGTATATCTTCTGTAATATATAAGGAGTATAAGGTAGATAAAATAAATATTATGGGAAAATTTTATGTAGAATCACATTTTCTTTATGATAAAATTAGCTATATTTTTACAATAGTAATGGGAGAATTATATGAATTAGGAAATATTACAACAAAAGAAGCAAATATAACATTATTAAATACAAACTTAAAAATCAATTTAAATTATTTAGTTTATGCCAAACAACAATTTTATATTTCTTCAGGAATATATGATAAAAAAGTAGGAAAAGATAGAATGAATGATATTTATGGTTTATTTAAAAAAAATACTTTAACTTGGGAAATTCATGACACTTTCTCAGATATTTATCAAGAATTATATTCTATTATTTTTCTTGCTTCTCAATCTTTAATTAAGACTGATTTAACTTTATTTTATATTGATTTTCATAATTTATGGTTTAAAAATTACATCAATAACATTAATAGTGAAATCAATACTAATTTAGTTCAATTAGTTTATCATTTTATTAATAATCAAAAAGATTCTTATGATTTTATTTTTGAGAATCTAAAAACAAATTCTTATAATGATTTAATAGATTTTTTAAATTCTTCTAAACTCACTGTTATTGTTGTTTTAATAAGTTGGTTGCTTTTTAATATATCTTTTTTTGTTGCAAGTTTTATAATTTTATATAAATTTCATAAAATTATTTTAATTAGAATTGTTTCTTTATTTTTTATCAATAATAAAGTAGATAAATCATCAATTAAATCAAGGACAGAAAACTATTATATGAAAGAAAAAATAAGATTATTTGTTGAATTAGTTTATAATTTTTCAATAGATATAAAATATGAACTTCAAACTTTACAAAATAATTTTGTTAACAAATGTTGTAAAAATAACGAAACAACACTTTATGGAATATCCACAATTTATCCTTTAGCAGATTTTCCTTTTGAAGAAATAAATAAAAAAGATTTAAACGAAAATTACATTCCAAAACATAATTCTACAAATAATATTACTACTAATTTAAGTTATAGTTTAAATGCAACTGGAGATAATTTATTAAATAATTCACATTTTCTCAATAACATTAATTTAAAACAAGAAAAAAAAAACCCAAAAAAATTTAAACAAATAAATTTTGATAAGCAAAAAAAACAAAATAATGAAAAGAAAACAAATTTCAAAAAGAAAGAAAAAAAATATTTAATTCCAACCGAAAATGTAATTCATAGATTAACAAAAAGAATAATAATATTTTCTCATATAATGTTAATATCATTAATATTGCTTTTCATAATTTCATTATTAATGGTGTATTTACAATATTATATAACATATTATTATAATGAAAGAATATCTTTCCTTATTTATATTTTTAAAATTTTTGTAGAATATTTTCATGAAATTCCAGATATTTTTAATAGAATAAGAATGTTTGTTTTACTTCATGAACCTTTTCCTTTCCCAATGGAAATGTTCGTAGATAAAGTAAAGATGATTAATAAAGAAATATCATATATTACTTCATCAAATAAATTTAAATATTTTTCAGATATTAAATATTTATGGGATCAAATAGAACTTCCAATAAATTCTTCTGATTTTAATGGTTCTTTTTTATGTAACAATGTTGAAATTTGTGTAAATGTTTTACAAGGTGAAAAAAGTTATTTTTCTGATGGAATTAGATTAGGTTATCAATTATTAATTCAAAGTTTTTTTGCTATAATTATTGATTATAATAATTTAAATTCAGTAAATAAAGATTTTAATACTGATGATGTTATTCAAATATTATCTAATAATGATTTTAATTCTTTACAAAAAAATGTGGATATTGTTTTAAGTGAAATACAAAATTCTTTTTATAATTCATATTTATATAATTATGCACATCAAAAAAAGTACTTATCGTTGTTGACAAGTATATTTAATTATATTTTCTTTATTTTTCAAATTTCAATTATTTTTATTATTATTTTATGGATGGGATATTATATATCAAAAAAATCAAGAGAAACAAAAAAAGGAGCTAGATTATTTAAATTTGCTTTCTTTAAAGATTCGGGAATTTCTTAAAAAGATTGATAATAAAATTGTAAATATTTATCAATTTTTAATTATATAAAATATAATTGAACAAATCTTAATTTTTTATTTATAATTAAAATATCATAAAAATTCTAACATATATTAATTTACATAATATAAAAATTTATATTTTATATTTATTATTTTTATTTGTTTTTTGAATAAATCATTATTATAATTAATAGGATAATTATTTATAAGAAAAAATAAAAGATCTTAGTTTGATATTGAATTATATATTTTGCTTCATTTTTATAATACACTCATTTAATTTTTATTTTTGTTAATAGTTTTTCTTTTTTTTCAATCATTTAATATTTTTAAGATTTATATATTAAAAAACATTATATAAATTTTCTAAAAAAACAAATTTTACTATAAAAAAAACAATTAAAAACCTTCAAAATAATATAAATTAACAAATAAAAATCATAAATTTTTATAAGAAATGAGTAACAAATCAGAATTCACAGAAGAAGATTTAACTAAACTAAAAATATTAACAGATTATCTATTTTTTGATCAATATAAAAACGTAGCCTCATTTCCTCGTTTTCAGCAATGTTTCGCAGCATTTGCAAAAGAAAAAAAATTAAAGCTTTTTCCAATATTTAAAGAAATATGTGGCGAAAAGAGAAAATATATAACATTAGGTCGTTTAATTCAATCATTAATAAATTCAAAAAATAATAACGAAGAAAATGAAACAAAAAAATTTTTTGATATGTTATTAAATGAAGATATGATAAAAGAAAATAAAGAAGAAACAGGACCAGAATATGAACATGCAATTCATTATACAACTAGACAAGGAAATTTACGTCATTTTCTTTCTAAAATATGTGTAATGACAGATGAATCTGGAGAAATAATAAAAGGATTAAGAATATATTATGATGGTTTTTTTAAATATGATTTATTTCTAAATAAAAGAGGAGAAAATAATAAAGTAGCACTTGAAATGAATTTAGATGGAGATTTAACTAACGGTCAAATAAATACTTTTCCAGATATGAATACAAAAGATGGTATTACACATATATTTGGTACATATACTGATTATATAACTTTTATTGGATTTAAAGCAAGATCTGGTAAAACATATTTTTATGGAAAACCAGAAGGAAAACCTTTTATTTATGGTGAAATTGGTAAACATATGAAAACTATATCTTGTCAAGTTAATGAAGGCAAATTAAGTGCTATTGAACCTGGATTTGTTGATGTTATAAGAAAAAATTCTTATGTTGATAAATCTATGGATGATGTTGATGAATTATTAAAAAAATCCAATGAATGTGTTTTAGAAGAAAATTCTTTAGAAAAAATAAATGATCCTGTTGAATTAGATAAAAATATTAAAACTCCTTATTTACCTGATGATTATTTTTTTGATAAAAATTATGATGATATAATTAAAGGAACTGATATTAAAGAAATTTTAGAAGGAATGGAAGATGAAGATCCTGCTAATCCATTAAAGAAAAAAAAAGAAGAATTTGAATTTGATGAAGCTAAATTACTTGAAGAAGCAGAAATGTTTTCTAAATATAAAAATTTAAAAGAAAATTTAGAAAAAGAAAAAGAAGAAATGGTTTTAAATGGTAATTTTGATATTCCTTTAGAAGATCCAAATGGAAATTATGAAACTGGAAATCCTACTATAAATTTAAAAGGTGCTACTCCTAAAACTTTTTTAAATAATCCTATTAATTATAATAATTTAGTTGATGATTTTGGAGATATGATTGAAAAAGAATTGCCTAAAGAAGAAGTTAAAAAAGTTGAAGAAGAAGAAAAAGAAGAAGATTGGCAAAGTATTATTGAAGGAAAATTAAAAGGGAAAGTTACTGTTCCAGATAAGAAAGAAGATATTGTTAAATTTTTCCATGATGTTAAACAAAATTATTATAGTATTCCAATGGATAAAATTAATGATGATGAAGAAGAACAATTAATACATAATATTAAACCAGAAATTAAAGAAAAATTAAAATCTATGGGTAAAAAAGCCAAAGAAGTAGTTCAAAAGAAAGAAAAAAATGTTCAACAAAATTGGATTAAATTAACAAGAAAATATCCTTTACTTAATGGTGTTAATTTATTACAAACTATTGGTAGTGTTATTAAAACAATGAATATTATGAAAGATAAAAAAAAAACTGAAGAAATGCCTCAAGAAGAAAAAGTTAAAATTTATAGAATGTTAAAAATTAATCGTCCTATTGTTAAAATGTTATCTAAAGCACATATGGAAAGTTTAAGAAGAAAACAAGAAGAAGAAGAATTAGAACAACAAAAACAAAAGTTAACCAATAATGATTTACCTGATCCAAAAGAATTAAGTTTAATTGAAAAAAATAGACAAAAAGAAATTAATGAAAAAGCAGATAATGCTTTTAAAGTAAAACCTAAAGTTTTAAATGATTCAGATTTACCAAAAATTGAATCTAAATTAAAAAAATTAAATGAAATGAAAGATCAAGAAGGTGATGATAAAACAAAAAATAAAATATTAGATGATTATATAAAAGAACTTCAAAAAGATAAAAATTCAATATTAGACTCATTAGGAAAAAAAGCAAGTAAAAGAGTATTAGAAAGAATTCAAAATAAATTTTCTACTTTAAATCAAAAATATGAAAAAGAAAGAAAAATATTAGAATTAGCAGATATAGCAAAATTAAAAAAAAAACAAGAATCAGATTCTCAAGCTTTAATAAAGAAAGTAAAAACTAAATTAGTATCATTAAACTCAAAAGACATTCCTTCAAATATAAAAATATTTAAAAACCAAAAAATTCCAAAAGAAGAAATTTTCATTGATGATGAATTTAAACCTTTAAAAGAAAGTTTATGTCCTTTAAAAGAAAATGGTGAATGGAAAATTCCAGAAGGATTAAGAAAAAAAGATATAAAAGGATGGGAAAATTTTAAATGGACTCCAGCTGAACAAATATTTCAAACAGATAATTTTCAAGTAATAAACCAATCAATAAGTCCAGAAAATATAATTCAAGGTGATTTAGGAAATTGTTATTTTTTAACAGCAATAGCATCCTTATGTAAACATCCAAAATTAATTGAAAAATTATTTGTAATAAAAGAAAAGTCTAAAGAGCATTGTTATGGAGTATATGTAAAAATAAGTGGAATATGGAGATTAGTATTATTAGATGATTTTATTCCATTTTTTAATGATAGTGAAGGTAATAAACATTTTGTTTTTTCAAGATCATACAATCCAGAATTATGGGTTGCTTTAATTGAAAAAGCCTGGGCTAAAATTTCAGGATCTTATGTAAATGCAATTGAAGGTTCCACTTCTGAAGTATTTGATGCTTTTTCAGATGGAACCACTGAATCTTTCAATATATTTGAAGATGAAAAAAATGAAATATATGATTTATTGAAAAAATCAAATGAAGATAATGATTGTGTCACTACTAAAGCTAGTGATGATAACTCTATTTGTAATGTTGGTTTAGTTCCCAAAAGAAATTATGTTGTTGAAGATGTTAAAGAAACTCCAAAAGGTGATAAATTAATTAGATTAAAAAATTTATGGGGAAATGGAGATGAATGGAGTGGAAACTGGAGTAATCATAGTAAGAAATGGACTGATGAACTTGCTAAAGATTTTGGAGTAAATGAAGATAATACTTTAAATGAAGGTAAATTTTGGATTTCATTAGATGATTATGTTAAATATTTTAAAGAATTGACTGTTTGTCATATTAATGAAGATTATGAAAATACAAATATTAAAGTTCATAAAAAAAATGTAACTAATGATGATTCACCTCATATTACTAAAATGATAATTCATAATGATGATACTACAGTTTATGTAAAATTAAATGAAAAAAGTACAAGAGTTCCTATGAAAAATGGTAAAACATGTAAACCTGCTTTAAATTATATAATAATTAGTGATTCTGATGGTAATTTTATTTCTGGTTCTCATATTGAAGAATCATATAATGCAACAATGGCAAATTTAAATAAAGGAATTTATTTCATTTTAACTGATGATAATCATAGATTTATTACTAATAGTCAAGCTTATGTTATTAGTGTTTCTAGTAATGAAAAAGTTGATTTAGAAGAAGATAATGAAATTGATGGAAAAACATTATTAAGAAGTGTTGTTACTGATTATATGAAATCATATATTAGACCAAAAGGATATAAAGGAGGAAGAGTACATTTAATGAATATAAGCAATGAATTACCTTTTCTTGGAATTTTATTTGATAATAATAAAGGAAAAGAAGATATTAAATTGAAATTCGAAATGGGAAAAATCTATGATGAAGGAGTTGAATATTATTTAGAAAAGGAAAATAAACCCATTATTAAAAAAATTCCTGTTGGAGAAGAATATTTATTCCTTGGTTATCCACAGTCTTATAATTCTGATTTTAAATATTCATTTAAAGTTGCTAAATAAGTTTTTTAATTTTTTAATTTAATAACTTATTAAGAATTTTATCTTTTAAAAATATATTAATTTATATATATTATAATAATTTTAATTACAAATAAAATTTTCAACCCCTAAAATTAAAAAATAATTATTTCATTTATAATTACATCAATAATCAAATAACAAAAGATAAATCAAAAAGGAATTATCTTTAAAAACAAAACCAAGTATAAAAATATATCATAATTATATATAATCAATTTTATAAAAGGAATTGACTAAATTTATAAAATATTCCTCCATATTTCCATTTCATTCCTAAATATCTAAAACAAGTACAAAGCAAAGCAATAAAAACAGGAATTAATTCAGTGATTAAAAAAGTAATAATACTTCCTTCTAACCAATTAACTCTACTTCCTTTCATAACAGCACAAAAAGAAGAAATATAATACCAAAAAATAAATAAGCAAAGAATATTAAAAATTAGAAAAGTTTTAATTTGTATTCTTAAATTTTTAGTTATCTCTAAAACTTGAAGAATATATCTTTGTTGATATCTTTCGTTTTCTATTAATAAATTTAATCTTTTTTCATTTTCTTCAAAAGCACCTCCAATAACTCCAACAACAGCACTAACAATAATAGAATAAATACATCTTTGAACTTCATTAGAAATTAATTCAATAAAATTAAATTTTTTTCCTTTATTATGAATTTCTGTAGAAATATATGATTCAATATAAAAAAGAGCATTTACAAAAAAATATAATAAAATACCATATATATATAAAATTAATCTAATATGAAAACTTTCTAAAGGATGTTCATCAAAAAATATATTTAATATTTCTTGTTTATCAACTAATTGAGCCCATAAAAATTCTTTAAATGTTCTTTTATCCCATTGAATAACATCTTCTATTGGCATTTGATTTAATTCTTCTTCTGTAAATTCATCTTCTTTTACCTCTTTTTCTATAATTTCTCTATCTGGTTCTTTTAATTTTCTTATTGTCTTATATTTTATTGTTTCTTTTAAATTCGGATCTTCTTTATATGATATTTTTTCATCATATATATTATTATTTATCAATGTTCTATTGTTTTTTAATAATTTTGATTCAAATGATTTTTTAAATGACATTGATTTTTTTGGGTCTAATAAAGCTCTTGAATTTATTGTTCTTGAATCTGAATTTTTTCTAAGACTTATTGTTTCTTTTTGATCTTTTAAAAAAAGAGAAAGTTTTTTCCGAGTTTTTGTTGGATTTACTGTTCTTTTATGATGATAATTAATATCTTCTATTTTTGTTGTATTTCTCTTTAATTTTTTTGAAGGTGGTAAACTTATTTCATTAGATTGATTTGGGTGATTTTTCAAAGAAAGATGTTTAGTGTCTGTATGGATGTGAGAAAGCTTTTTAATAGGTGGATTACTTAATTCTATCTCATAATTATTATGTTTTAAAGTTCTTTTCCTATTTTTACGAGCATCAAGATTTTCATTAGTACTTGGCACATAACTATTTTTGTGATAATCATTATTATTATTTTCATGTATTTCATCTGTTTCAGGTTCAGAAATTTTTAATTCCTCTTCATCAGGTTTATTTGTTGCAATTCTTCTTTCTAAATAAGAAAGCATTTTAATTAACTTTTCTTTAATAAAAATAATAATCAAAGTTATATTACCTAATCCTAAAAAAAACACAATCCACCCTCCAAAATTTTTTGCCCAGTTTTTTGTATTAAAAACTTGTTTATAACATTTAAATAATTCAAAATTAGCAGTACGTAATACATCAAAAATTTCTTCGGTTAAAGGATTATCTAAAGCTTCAGTAAGAAAATCATTAATAATTTTACATTCACATTCAGCTTCACCATAATTATCATCTCCTTCATTGTAATTAATACCTTTATATTCACAATTTTCATCACAAATATTTACATTTTGATAATAATATTCAACTCTATCATTAATTGAAACATCATCTCCTTCATGATTAGTGAAACTAAAACAAACATCATGAAAAAAAGGATCTGAAATATTATATATATCTATTCCTAATTTTGCCATTTCTTTTGCTAATTCAATATTACCTCCATTTTCTTCTGTAACTTTAACATATTCTATATATGTATCTCCTGATTCTGAACAAATTGATAAATCTAATCTAGATCCATCATTTAAATATATTGCAAATGGTTTTGAAATTATATCTTTTGTTGTTGTATTATATATTTCTGCATGGATTATTATAAAAGGATATTCTTCATTTTCACTTATTTTATTTCTGTATTTTGTTTTTAATTTTAATAAACAATTTTGAGACACTGTTATTGGTGTAATTGTACTTATTTCATTGAGACATTCTTCCTTTTTATATATTACTAAAATATATTCTGAATTGATATTATTTCTTACTGAGATTATGTTATTTAATGAAGGATAAGATGATATATATTCTGAGATTAAATCATCTAAATATCTTTTTAAGGATGATGTTTGAATATATATTTCATTTTCTATTATTCTGCATTTCTTATATAAATCTTCTTCACATATATTTGTCGCTGAATTATGAATGTAATTTGTTGGACATATTTCTACACATGTTTGTAAATAAGTCTTTAAATTTTGATTTAGACAATTTTCTAAACATTGTTTTACAGTTTTGGCTAAATAATAAGTAGAAGGACAAGAAGTTTGACAATTTTTGGTGTTTTCTATTAAATAATAACCATGTGGACAACCTGTAGTAAGACATTTTTTTTGATCTTCTACAATATAATAATCACTTGGGCATAAAATAACACATTTAGAAATTTCTTGAACAGTATAATAAGGTTCTGAACATGATTCTACACAATTTTTAGTACCATCAATTAAATAATATCCAGAAGGACAGTTATTACTTATACATTTTTTAGTATTTTCAATAATATAATATTCTGAAGGACATGCAGTATCACATTTGTTAAGATCTTCAATTAAATAATAACCAGATGGACAATTATCAATACAATATCTAACATTATTTTCATCATAATAATAATATTTACTACATATTTCATTACAATTTCCTGAAATTTCAGTAGAAACTACATAATTACTTTTACAAGTAAGGCAATTATGTTGTACATTAGTTCCTGCAGTTGAACAAGTTTCACAAGAAATATAACATTTCTTCCAAAAAATCCCATCTAAATAATATGTATTAAAAGGTTTTTTATAACATTGAGTTGGTAAATTTTCTTCACTAATAGAATAATATTCATCATCATTATTACAAACTAAACAATTATTTCCAGTATTTTCACAACTAATACAACTTTCATCACATTTATATAATAAATGATCAGTAGATGAAATATAATAACCAACATCACTTTCTAAATGACATTCAAGAGGAGAAATATTTTGAACTTTATAATATGATAATTCTTCATTACATTTAGAACATTGAGTATGATCAGTATCAGTGGTATAACCAGTATCACATAATTTAAAAGAAGTTGATGTTTCATCCCAATATTGACCTACTGGAGGATCAGTATATAAATGACATTCTAAAGGTGGATTTATACTTTCACTATATGCAGGATAATAATTTGATGATGTTTTACATTCACTACATCCTTCATCAACACATGTTTCACATGATGTTTCATCACATATTGAATATAATAAATTATCTTCTTTTAATAAATATCCAGGTGTATCTTTATTTATACATCTACCATCTGTTTTACCATATACTAAATAATATCCTGACTCTGTTTTACATGTTATACATTTATCATTTTGATCACATTCAATGCAATTTAGATCTGTACATTTAATTAATTTTTTATTTGTTTCATCTACATAATAACCACTTGTTGTTTTTATTAAACATTGAATACTAGTGTCTGATAATTCAACAGTATAATAATTTGAATTTACATTACATGAAGTACATAAAGTACTTGAAGAACAAGTTAAACAATTAATTGTACATTTCGTAACTTCATTATCACTAGATATATAATAATTATCATCATCTCTTTTAATAATACATTCAATTGGATTAGAATCCTTTACTTTATAATAACCTGAAGAACAAGAAAGACAATTAACTTGACTATCTGAATATTCACAAGTTGCACATTTTGTTGGACAAGAATACATTTTATTACTGTTAAAATAATATCCATTTGTAGGATTTAAAATACATTCTAAAGTATTTTCATCATCACCATTTGGATAATATAAACTTCCAGTATTACAAGAATCACAAATTGTTGCTGATGAACAACTACTGCATGATATCATACAAGAATCATAATATTTATTTGTTGAATCTAAATAATAATTACCTACTGTTGTTATAGTAGATGAATTATAACAAATAATATTAGTTGCGTCTTTAATTTGATAATAATTATCATCATTATCACAAGCTCTACATTCATATTCTGCTGAAGATGATTCTGTTGCTTCTGTTTTTATCCGACAATCTAAGCATCCATCACAACAATTTTTAACAGTATTTATTGAAATTGTACATGTATCATCTTCACCATTTTCAACTAATTTAAAAGTTATTGTTAATGGTGTTTCTGAATAATATGATTTAAAAGAAAAATCATAAGTTATTGAATAACTATAAGATTCATAATTTGCTGTTAATAAAGATGTGGAAGTTCCTTTATATATTTTTATTCCAGTACCAATTGAAGTTATATTATATTTTGGTTCTGTTGTTGCACCTTTTCTTATATAGTCATTGAAATTTAATGATGTTATTGATCTTGATTCTATATTTGAAAGTACTCCATCATTACATATATTAATGTTTATACTCGTTCTATATATTTTATTATCTTGTTGAAAAAATATTACTCCTCCATCATTAAATTCACCATAATTTGGAAAAGTTGCAACACCTTGGGTATTAATTGTTATTTGTGTACCTGCTGAAATTGAATTATCTGCATAAGTTATAAAATTAATCATTAAATTATTTTCATTATCACTACATATTGCTACTACTTTATCATCACTTACTAAAGTTAATGAAAAATACTTTGATAAATGTGATTCAAAACAATCAGTTAAAACAGTAATTTTTTTATCAACATTATGAACAAAATATACACTATATGAACCAAAATTACATATATATGAATTAGAAGAATATAAATTTAAACAAAATAAAATAATACTATAATCAGATTTTAAATGGATTGAATTTACTCTTCTTGGATTAAGAGTCCAATCACCCAAATATTGAGGTTCAACATAAGGTTGACTTGTATCAGAAGTTCCAAGAAGATTATCAGAATATAATATTTTAGAATATTCATAATTATTTTGAGAAAAAAATAATATATAAACATTTTCAATATGAGTAGCAATTAAACTTTGTTGTGAATTGTTATCTAAATAAATATAATTTTTATAAGAACTTTGAGGAAAAGTCATATAATTTTGGCCATTAAAAGAATATTTACTTGAATAAATATATAATATCCCTGAAGAACCACCTGAAATCATATAATTTGAAGTACTATAAAATGCAAGTGAAATTTGAGTATCACTTTGAATATTTGTTGTTATTTGTGAATATGATGTTCCAGAAACAGAAAATGTATATGTTGGATTATTTCCTATTATTAAATCTTGACTAAAATATGAAAAAGCTCCAAATTTTGCATTTTCATTATATGTTATTGATAATGGTGTTTCATCTATATATGTTAAATCTAATTCATAATAATATCTTTCAGTTTTTGAGTTTTTTATGAAGATTAAATAATAACTTGATGACATTGAATGAAGTAAAGGTATTGAACCTTCTGAAATTAATACTTTTTTTACTGGTTTTTCATTAAGTATTACTAAGAATAAAAGCTGAAATAGAAAAAATTGTGGAAGCATTTTTCTTTTTAATAATTATGAAAATTGTTTTTTATTGTTTATTTTTAAAGATTTTTATTCATATATTTATTTAATTCTTATATTTTAGTTTAAGGTTTTTAGTTCCCAAAATATAATACCTTTTTCTCTTTCGTAATGAAATAAATTAATGATTATAAAATTGTTGGAAAAAATACCATTTCTATATTTGACCATAAGTTATTAATGTTTCTAAATAATAATAATCCTTTTAATTATCTTAATTATTGATAAAAGAAGAAATAATAAAAAAGAAACTATTAATATTTTGATTTTACTGGATTAAAAAAGTAATATTTTTATTTAGTTTAATAATTACAACAATCATTTTTTATTTCTTTTATTTATCTAATATTATTTATATTATTTATATCCATTAAACTTATGCTGTTAAAAAATTGGAAATATTAATTTATTTATCTAATAAGAAACTTTATTATTTATTTAAAATATATGAAATTTTTTTTTAATCAATTATCATGAGAAAGAGTAACTATTATTTTCATCTTTTATATCTAAATAATGAATAGTTTTCATATATCTGTTTGCGATTTCTTGAAAAAAAATACAATTTGTTTTTGATGAATTTTTTAATTGCCTCTCCCAAGGAAACTGAAAATTATGATTATGAATTCTAAAAAATTTCTGAGACTCCCTTTAACTGCTCGCAATATGCTTTTTTATATTTTATTTTTTGATTAATATGATCTTACTAATTTTATACTTCCCATTTTTTGAAATAATAAAAGAACAATAATTTCATTTTTAAATTATGAAATAGAAAAATTATATAGATTAAAATATCAAAAAATCATTCAAAAAGACTTTGAAATTAATAACCTTATAATCAATTTACATTTATTTTAATCTTATTTGGTGAATAATATTTATAAAAAATTTTTTTTTCAATCATTTAAAATCATAAATAAAAAATATAATTATTATTTAACTCATAAAAATTAATATCTAAATAATAAATGAAAGCAAATATTATTATATTATTTCTCCTCTCATTTATAAACTCAGCTCCATTTGATGGGTCTAAAGAAAATAAATATTCATTTTTAAAAATGGTAGCTCGAAATACAATTAAAAAAAAAGTTCCATTAGCTAATGAGATAAAAGACATAAAAATTACAAATGCTCAATTTACTATTATAGATGAAGAAAAAGATAATATTGATTCTGCGTCAAAAATTGCAAATAATGAGAATTTTCCAGAAAAAATTAGAAACTCTGCTTTTATTATTCCAAATTCTCCTAATTATCGAATAACTTATAATTTTTTTCAAAAAGAAAATGAAGAAAATAAAAGTGTTAAATGCTCTTATTATGTTTTTATTTCTTATACTTTTACAACAAGCGAAGGAAAAAAGATTATAATGATTTTTGATGGTAATGTAGAAGGAATTATAAGTTTAAAAAAAACATATAAGGTCTGTGATAATGATTTTTTCAATGATCAAAATTGTGTTGAAAAGGATTTCTATGATTCTCCATCAGATTCTAATTTTATTTCTTATTTTCATAATTATTTAGATGCAGAAGTTTGTAGAAAGGTTAAAGGAAAGTTTGAAACTGATACAAAATATTTAAAATATTAAGTTATTTATATTATTATTAATATTTAAAATTAGGAATTAGAATTAAATTTTTTTAAAATAATAAATATTTTTTGGAAATATGAAAAGATATTATTAAGAGTATTTGAAAAAATAATATATTATCAGGTTAAAAGAATATAACTTAAAAATTAATACTTTAAAAAAAATATTTATGAAAATTAATTTTTGAATAATGTTTAAATTCCTTTTTTGTGATATTTATTGGAAACCATAATTTTCTTTTTTATTTTTGAAATAATAATCTTTTCATAAATATTTGAAAAATTAAACTAATTATTTTATTAGATGTATAATAAAGTAGAAAATGAAGAAAACAAAAATCATTGTCTCAAATTAGATACTTCCAAATCAACAATTTTTTTTCCTATGTTTAACCAACAAAATTATACAAATAACATCATAAAAATTCCAAAAAGAACCTTAGTTAAATATTATGTCTTTATGTCATTATTTTTATTCATTCAAATTATACTATTATTTTTTTCTTTCAAAAACAGACTTTTTTTATTTATTGAAATTTTAATAATTGAATTATTGTCTTTTACTCTTTATAGTATTCAAGTTGGATTTCATTTTTCAATAAATAAAACAAATAAACAATTTTCATTTGCTCCAATCAATTTAATTCCTTTTTCATATTATTTTTTACAAAATAAATATTCATTTGAAACAATTGAATCATTTAAATTTACTATAGGAGTTGATTGTTGTAAACTTTATATTATTCTTAAAGAAAAAAAGAAAATTATTGAATGTTTTTATATGAATGAGATTTATATTAGGCAAAATGAAGAAAATCTAAATAATATAAATTCTTTTTATTATGAGTTATTACTTATTTCTCATTATTTAAATTATTTAATTAATGAAGAAAATTCTGTTGCTGCAAATATAAATGAAAAATTTTATAATATTCTTCAAAGAGATTTTTGTTTGTCTAATGAATTTAATGAAAACAATAAATTAGTTAATTAAATTAAACTTTAATTAGTATATTAATATTTTAATAAGGGTCATAAATCAGTGGTAAATAGATTTAAATTGATTTATTAATTTATTTTTATGTTTATCAATTTTATTCTTATATAACATTATCAATTTCTATTAATAAATAATATTCAAATTAAAACATAATATTTGTTAAATAAAATATTTAATATGAAATTTAAAAAATTTAATTGGTGTATCAAATTGTTTTAATAAATTATTATTCACCCTAGATTCTTTATCACATTATCATTTTTATTTATTTATAATACTTACTATTTAATTTAATATGTTATTATATAAAAAAAAAGAAAAAAATATTAAAATCTAAGATGAATATTCAATATTTTCCTCATTAAATCCACAAAAAGAAAGAGTAATTCAGTAAATTTAAAAGAAAACAAAGATAATGAGATTATATCAAAAAACAGAAAAAAATATTTATTTATCATATTTCAATATAATATAAGAAGAAATTAAAGAAGATAAATTATTATCATTTTAAGAAACAATTCAAGAATGTTTAATAAAAATTTTTTAGGGTTTAAAAAATTATGAAAATTTACAATAAGGTATCAAAGAGTAAACTTCAAGTATTATTTTAACTCTTCTATTAACAAATAAGAAATTTCCTTGGCCTTAAATTTATTTTATAAGAAATTGAAAATAATTGTGATACTAAATCCAAATTATTATTATTTTTGGGATTTCATTTTTTCCATCTACAAAATATTTTAAATCTCAATTTATAGTTATTGGTAATTGACCTTTTTATGTTATATATTTTGTATTTCATCATGCTATTTCAAATGAATAATTTATATATCTTTCACAATTTATTGTTTATTATTATTGTCTGGATAAAAAATAAAGAAAATTTATTTGTTTGATTGAATCTAATTTTAGATTTATATTTATTAAAAAAATGAAAAAAAAATTTATATATGATATTTATTTAGTTTTTAGTTTATGAAATAATAATTCAAAATGTGAAAAAATGTTTTTACTAATTTTTATATAATTGCATATATCAAGTGACTAATATCAAAAATTATAGCACTATTAAGTTTTAAAGAAATAAATCTAATTATACCTATTATTATACATATTATAATTGGGAAAATAAAATTTATAATCATACTTATTAGAGTTGATTGAAGCCAACTAACTTGATTATTCTTATATAAATAACAAAATATAAATAAGAAATACCAAATAAAAAAACTTAATATAATGATTGTTATAATAATTATCCAAAATTTTCTTTTAATTTCAAATATAAAATTTTTTAATCTTATTGGAAATTTAGTGTCATCAATATTTTTTATTATTTTCAGATAATTAATATTAGTATAAGTGATAATATCTAATATTTTTCCAATAATTAATACTAATATAGAAGCATATAAACTTTTTGTCATTTCATTTTTTATTATATATACAAAATCAAGTTTGTCTGCTTTATATCTTTCATTTAGATATTCTTCGGTAAAAAATAAAGCATTTAAAAAAAGAAAACACAAACCAGTAAATAAAAACATAAATAATCTAAAAGAAAAAGGATAAAATAAAGAATTTTTAAAAATAGTAGATAAGAAAATTTGTTTTTCAATGAAAATACTTAAAAGATATGTAAAGAAACCTCTTTTATCTAAATCTTGGACATCTGCAAAATTATTTAATTCATTTAATTCAGAATTTGAGAACTCTTCTTTAGCTTTTTTTTCTTCTTCTAAAGCTCTTTCAATATATAATTTTGATTTTGAACCTCTTCGATCTAATTTAACAATTCTTTTTGTACTACTTCCATTATCATTATCAAATTCATTCAAATATTTTTGGTAATTACTTTTTTTTTCTCGATAAATATATATATCACTTTTTTTAGGGGAAAAAGAATCTAAATTTTTTTTTGAAGAAACACTCACCATTTGATCATTAGACATCTTTTTTTTTATTGGTGAAGCTATTTCATTACTCCTAAAAATTTGAGAAAAAATAAACGTTAATTTTTTCTTTAAAAAGAAAAATCCAAAAATAAATTCTAAAATGATACAAATAAAACAAATATCAAATCCAATATTAGAAATAGTAGACTTAAAATCTTTTAATATTTTTAAAATTTTAAAGCAACCAAATAAATGGATATTAGTAGAAGAAAAGATATTACTTACCATACTAACATATTCATTATCTTCTAAAACTGTATTAATATTTTCTTTTTCTTTTTCTTTTTTTTCTTCTTTAACAACAGGAGGACAAGTACATTCAATTTCAAAACTAGTTTTATTAACAAATGCTTTACATCCATCATTACAAAAATCACTTATATTAGTATAAACATCTTTTTGTCTTGCTTCCAAACTTAAATCTTTTCCTTCTAAACTTAATGAAGTGCATTTATCATTAAAAACTGTTTCATTTTCATTATATATATCTACTCCTTGTTCTTGCATTTCTAATGCTAATAATAATTGTATTTTAGGATTTGAAGGATCTATTGGAATTGATATTTTAATGTCAATGCCTTCACAAATTGAAAGATCTAATTTTTCTTTTCTTGAGTTATATACAGAATAATTCATATTGTCGCCAATACATTTATATTGATCTATATATATTTTTTCACTATTTGGAATTTTATAATGCTCTCTTAATTTCTTTTCACAATCTCCTAAATTAATATAAGAGATATTTGCTTCTTTCCTATCATTTAAAGATATGTCTGTTGGATATACATCTTTTTTACAAACATCATTCACAACCGACCCAAATACAGGAGCTGTTTCTCTTAATTCATTTATACCATTGAAACATAAATCAAATAATTGAGAATCATACTTTTCAAATGCATTATTATTCAAAGTTGATTGTATTAAAAATTGATTTCCTATGACAGTTGGGTTACTAAGTGCTTCTAACAAAAAATCATCTTTTTTTTCTGTGATACAACAATCATCTCTTTCATTATCATCTATATCATCTAAATTATTATTATTATTATCATTATTATTATTATCATTATTATCATTATTATTATTATCATTATTATCATTATTATTATTATCATTATTATCATTATTATTATTATTAGTATCATCTATGTTTGGATTATTATTTTCCTCATTATTATTATTTTCATCACTTTCTTCTTCTTCAAAATCTTCAATTATTTCATCTTCATCATTTTCTTCAGATTCAATACATTTACCATCATTTCTTATTGTTCCATCAACACAAGATAATAAGCATTTTCCATCATATTCATATAATGAATGAGTTTTACAAAATTCACATCTAGTTGTATCATTACATGAGTTAACACATTGTCTATTGTTTTCTATAAATAACATATTATCATTTTGACATTCATTTGAAGATTTTAAACAATGAAATTTAAATTCATTATCATAATACCATGCTTTGTCTACACAATTTGGGATACAATTTCCAAATATATATGGATTCATAAAATATCCTTCTTTGCATGTAATACAATTTTCATTTGTTGAATTCCCTAATTTTGAACATGAACTGCAGTATTCATGACAAATTAAAAATTTCATATCACATTGTTCTTTGATCAAAATATTATTATCAAAAGAGATACCTTCATTGTTTTTATATTGAAAAAAATCATATAGATTTGAATTTTCAGCAATGTAAATTAAATTATTTAAATTATATGACCCGCCAACAATTACTTCAGTTCCTAATGTATATGACAAACCATCGTCAAGAAAAATTGTTTCATATAATTTTCCATAAGAAGGTAATTCTAATATTTGAATATTATATGTATAATTAATGAATTTAAATTCTTTATTCTTAATAGTAATTTCACTTGGACAAGAAAAATAAAGTCCTATATATTCAATTAAGTTATTATTATTTTCCCTTGCAATTGCAATAATAACTTGTTGATTTCCAGAACTTGTAAAATCTGCATATTTAAACTTATTTCCTGAAATAGAAGTTGAAATATAATTAAGATTTGCATTTAATAATTTAATTTCTAACTCACCATTTTTATAACAACCAAGAATAGTTCTTACATTATTATATTTATATATTGAATAGTATTGACCTTTTGGACAATCAGTTAGAATAGTTTTCCAATTAGAAATTACATTAAATTGATTTGAATTATATTTTCCAGAAAAGCATATAACATCAGACTTAGAATCTTCTTTGATGTGACAAGTTATTATTATATGATCATCCAATTCAATACTTTGAAAATAACCCTTTTCTTTATTGAATTTACTTAAACCTTGAATATTAATTTCTTTTTTATTATTTAAATTCAAATCATAAAAATAAGCCCTTAATTGTTGGCCATTTGAATGACTAAAAAGTAAAATAGGAGCATTATTATTGTCTTCAAGTAAAATTGACCCTGATTGCCATTGAGAGATAATATGATTATCGTTAATTTTTTTTTTGTTATTAACTGAAATAGAATATAAATAAGTATTTCCTCCGAATCCACTAACTCTTTGAGTTCTAGTGTTTATGATAAAATTATTATCATCAACAGTTAAGAAATTAAATAAGAATTGTTCTACAATTATGCTATTATGAAAAGGATTTAACTCAAATACCTGAAATTGAGGATTTATTGTTATTATTCTTGTTTTTTTTAAATTTATATTAGCTGAAAAAATATATTTTGGTTGGTTAGTTGTTTTTGAAATAAAAAGATTTGGACATACACTTCCTTGAAACCAATTTGATTTTAATGATACTAATAAATCAAATTTATTTTCTTTTAGATTATATATCCCATCTGTAATATTATTTCCTATAAAAATGTGAGTTGAGTTTATGTATCTTAAGTATAAATAATTATGATTTGGTTGTTCTTCTATGTCATATTTAAAATATGTAAATTCTGAAAATGATTTTTTTATCAAGAAGAACATTATTATTTGTAAAAGAAGACATTTCATTATCTTAATTCTCATATTTTATAAAAATTATTTTTTTTTAAAATATGTTTGATAAATTTTTATAAGATTACTCAAAAAACATTCCAATTAATTTGGAATTCTAAATTATTTATTTTTATTTTAATATTTTAATGAATTACTTAATCACAAAAATTTAAACACTCAATAGTAGATCTAAATCTCAAATTATTTTAAAATTAATAAGAATTGATAAAACAATTAAAAGTTTAAATTTCAAATAAATACTATGAAATTTTTATTTCTTCTATAATTGTAATAATAGAAAATAAAGTAATAACAATATATAATAATGAATTTAATTTATAAAAGCATGAAAAAAAATCATTTTTTAACTGTTATTATAAAAAATAAAATTTAATAAAATAAAATTAAATATAATAATTAAAAAAAAAAGAATTGATGTTAAATTTAATCATATTAAGTATTTATAAAATAAATTAAGTTACATTTTGTTCAAATTGAAAAAAGTTTCAGGTCCATAAAACAATTTATTTTAATGTGTGAATTTCAAAATAATAATTATCAAAATAAACAACAAACATTAAAATTTTATGAATTCAAATGAATTAAAAGATAAAAAAGATATTTTCTTCTGAATCGAAACGTAAGAGATTTTGAAATAGAAATATTTTTACTTTATTGTTCTTAGATTGAATAAAAATAAAATTATAATGGGGAAAGTTTCCCCAATCCCCATAAATTTAATTAAAATCAATTAATACTTTTTAAAATTATATTCTATGAGTTTTAAAAATTTATTGATTTAAAGTAAAAAAATATTCATTTTATTACATCATTCATCAAATATAAATTATTTTTTAAAATTAATCTTTTTAATTTAAAAATTCATGGAATATAAATTTAATTTATTTTTATTAAATATAGGAAAATTGGGGATTGGGGATTGGGGATTGGGGATTGGGG